>ONZH01004231.1:0-64151 GCA_900303285.1 Rhinella marina
TTGGCCACACGGGGTGTCTGTACACCACCCGGAAGCGAACGCTTCCGGGTTTAGACGCAACTAGATGCCGTGATCACGTGTGATCACGGCATTCTAGTCACCCCGGAAGACGCCGCCGACACAGTAGGTAGCGGCAAGTCTCTGCTGTTAGAAACAGCAGAGACTTGCCGGCCATGACGCCCGCCGCACCCGCGAGCGGGCGCCATGTGCCCGCATCGCCCCAGCGCCATACATGTACGGCGCTGGTCGCGAAGGGGTTAAAGCCGGATTTGGATACCAAAAGATTTCCCAAGCTTTAAACATCCCAAGGAGCCCTGTGCAAGCGTCATATTGTAATGGAAGGAGTATCAGACCACTGCAAATCTACCAAGACCCGGCCGTCCCTCTAAACAAGGAGAAGACTGATCAGAGATGCAGCCAAGAGGCCCATGATCACTCTGGATGAACTGCAGAGATCTACAGCTGAGGTGGGAGAGTCTGTCCATAGGACACCCACACCCATGTTTGGTGTCACCCACCTGGGAGACACCAAACATGTGGAAGAAGGGGCTCTGCTCAGGTGAAACCAAAATCCAACTTTTTGGAAACAATGCAAAACCATATGTTTGGTGTAAAAGCAACACAGCTCATCCCCCTGAACACACCATCCCCACTGTCAGACATGGTGGGGGCAGCATCATGGTTTGGGCCTGCTTTTCATCAGCAGGGACAGGGAAGATGGTTAACATTGATGGGAAGATGGATGGAGCCAAATACAGGAACATTCTGGATGAAAAGACCTGAGACTAGGACGGAGATTTATCTTCCAACAAGACAATGATCCCAAACATAAAGCAAAATCTACAATGGAACGGTTCAAAAATAAAGGTATCCAGGTCTTAGAATGGCCAAGTCAACGTCCAGACCTGAATCCAATGGAGAATATGTGGAAAGAGCTGAAAACTGCTGTTCACAAACGTCTCCATCCAACCTCAAAGAGCTCCAGCTGTTTTGCAAGGAAGAATGGGCAAGAATTTCAGTCTCTAGATGTGCAAAACTGATAGAGACATCCCCCAAGAGACCGCAGCTGGAATCGCAGCAAAAGGTGGCGCAACAAAGTATTAATGCAAGGGGGGCGAATAATTTTGCACGCCCCACTTCTCAGTTTTATTATTACAAAAAAAGTTTAAATGATCCAATAAATTTCGTTCCACTTCACAATTGTGACCCACTTGTTGTTGATTCTTCACCAAAAATGTAAAATGTTATATCTTTTTGTTTGAAGCCTGAAATGTGGCAAAAGGTTGAAAAGTTCCAGGGGGCTGAATACTTTCGCAAGGCACTGTATATATATAATAAATAGCAAATATATATGAAATTTGTTCCAGAACAAATCTGGACGTGTACAGTTTTTATTAATCATGGATACAGGAGTGTCACTTAGGCTCTGTTCACACTAGTGTCATGGCTTCTACTTTTTCTACAGGATTATAAGGCGTCCATCAGGTTTTGCTTCTTTTTATAGGTAGAATAGTGCAGCAGGTTACACTATTCTGAACTGTCCAAAAAAAGTAAAAGCAACTGATACAAATGCAAACAGCCTTATTGAATTGGTCTATGTTGATGTCAGGCCCCTGTTACTACTGGCAGGGCACTTACTTGCACTCCTCTGGACTATGCTTGGCCTCATCAGTGCAGCTGTAGAACTTGCCCTGCGAACAAAGGAAGAGGTGACATGTCACTTACAACTCATGGGTGACAACGGGAAGAGGTAAAAGGAGAAAAAAACACAGAGGTAATGATTCAAAAATGGTAGATTTTTGACAATCTTCCCAAAAATATGTAGGTAAGCATGTAAACTGGCATAGCGGGAGAAAGACAAGCCACGGTCAGACATTTCTGGAAGTGCTCTTCTCCTATCCTTGTGTAAGGATTGTATGGAGCAGTCTGGCTGACCCCATACATATCAGATTGTTAGCTGGAGTTGTATCCGGCCAGCTCAAGAGAATGCAAAGCTCATGCTAAGGCTTCATTCACACGACCGTATGTGTTTTGCGGTCCGCAAATTGCGGATCCACAAAAAAAACGGATGACGTTCCGTATGGCATCCGTGTTTCCGTTTTTTTTGCGGATCCATTGTAACAATGCCTATCCTTGTCAGCAAAACGGACAAGAATAGGACATGCTCTATCTTTTTTGCGGAACGGAAATACGGACATACGGAAACGGAATGCATACGGAGTACCTTCCGTTTTTTTTGCGGACCCATTGAAATGAATGGTTCCGCATACGGTCCGCAAAAAAAACGGAACGGACACGGAAACAAAATACGGTCGTGTGAATGAAGCCTAAAACGGGAAAAAAAACCCCTATCTTGTCCCACCTTTGTTTAACCCTACAGCAGCTGTTTCTTATAGTGTGCAAGCACGACCACCGCTGATGGATTGTAGGGTGGTCGTAACCCCTGGAAACGAGCAGTGTATAATGTGATGGGACAAATGAGACAACCCCTTTAAGTGGTGGCACATGCCCCAGTATGGCAATCCCATTTATTTCATAGCACGCCAAGCATTCTGCACAAGAGACTGTCCAGACCATTAGTGGACTGTTCATCGGACAATGTAGAAATGTAGTCTTCTAAAAGGTCAAGAAGATTGAGGCGTTCCAAAAGCCCCTTCCAATGTATGTTCATTCAACTACATCTCTATCTTGGAGCTGCTTAATCACTCCCGTTTTCTATCTTTTGTATGGAAGAAGGGCAGTGAGACCCTCAGGACCCTCCTCCCACCTTTATCTGGTACCACTGCAGTGCCTGTGGAGGACGACGAGTCCATCCTGAGCTCTCTCCATAACCCTAGGGGCACATATGCTCTTGACGGATTTTAGAAAGCGAATGTCATACTGCCGATATGCTGTATATGTACAATCAGACTGATTTATGGTGTTTTACCTTAAACAGTTGAACCCCGATGCAGGCGAACATGAACTGGAGGAGGGTGGTGACTATCATGATGTTACCGATAGTGCGGATGGCAACAAACACACACTGGACGACGTGCTGGGAAAACAGAGGTACCATCCATGAGCAGTGGAAGCTCCCTGAAAGGGTTAATAGTCTACAGTCCGCAGATTAACTAACATCTTGCATACGGTTGAGGCCTGATGTACACGCCCGTAGTCCGCTCGTGCCCGTACTGCGGACCTCAAACGGCCGGTCCGCAATATATACGGGCACTGGCCGTGTGCACTCCGTATCATGGATGCGGACCTATTGACTTGAATGGGTCCACAATCCGCAAGATACGGAGCGGAGGCACGGATCGGAAGCACTACATAGCACTTCTGTGGGATTTTGGTCTGTGAACTGTCCATTGCGGATCACGGACCCATTCTGGTCGATGAGTCCGCATCCGCAAACGGCACACGGACAATGCCCCTGCATCGGGCATGGGGCACACATGTACGTGGGCATGACCCATATAAACCTACATATTACAGAGCTCTCTATCATATCCTACTCTCAGATAAGGCAGCGGAAATCACCTGACAGGTTTGTTTAAAAGGCGTTGCGTAAGGCTCCTGCCGATCTGATATTTTTGGTCTATCCTCAGGATAAAATCCTTGATAACCCCTTTAAAAGGGTTGTCTCTCCTCAGAGATTGGTGGCATATCGCTAGGATATGCCACCAATGTCAGATAGGAGCGGGTCCCACCTCTGGGTCCTGCACCTATCTGTAGTACGGGCCCCCGCAGTGAATGAGAGCGTACCGGGCATGCACAGCGTGCTCTCCATTCACTTCTATGGTGCGCTGCTATTTTCGGAAGTCCCACGGAAATTAATAAAGCGTGGCCTCCGCTATGTTCACTTCTATGGAAATGCTGGAAATAGCCAAGCCAGTGCTCCACTATTTTTGAAACTCCCACAAAAGCTAACAGAGGACGGTCACGCATGCGCAGTGCACTTCCGTTCTAGAGATGGGCACAGGTCCCAGAGGTAATGATAATGGTAACAGCTGATCCACGGAGGTGCATAGTGTTGGACCCCTGCCGATCTTGAGGACAGACCATCAATATAAAAATCTTGGACCAGCCCTTTAAATGAGTTGTCTCACCTCATATATTGGTGGCATAGTTCTAGGATATGCCACCAATATCAGCTACATGCCAGTCCCGCGCATGCGTGGCTGCCCTCCATTAGTTTCTGAGGGAGTTTTGAAAATAGCGGAGCACTGGCTTGGCTACAGAAGTGAATAAAGCGGTGACCACTCTTCTGCTGTGCACTCTCAATTAATTTCAGGGGGACTTCAAAAAATAGCGGAGCACCATAGAAGTCAATGGAGAGCAAGCTGCGCATCCCCGCTCTCACTTTCTTTGGGTGCTCTGTTCGACAGATAGGTGCGGGACCCAGAGGTGGGATCCATACCTATCCTAGCACTATGCCACCAATGTCTGAGGTGAGGCAACCCTTTTAAAGGGGTGGTCTAAGAATTTTATATTGATGGTCTATCCTCAAGACAAACCATCAATATCCGATCGGCAAGGGTCCGATAACCTGCACCAATCAGCTGTTAACATTATTATTCAGTTCACAATGGATGGAGCAGTACAGTTCCTGTGCCAGAGCTACAGAGTCACAGCTGATCAGTGGAGGTGCAGGATGTCGGATAAGGCATGGGATTCAGCCAGTTCTCTCCATTCCTCCAGATCCGGTTATTAAAATTACAACTGGATCGGAGAACTGTGTTACCGGCTAAGTCCCGGTCCGGAGCTCCGGTGGCGGCAGGGCAGTTGGAGATGTTCACTTCCATTGCTTTGTGCGCTGCTGATAGTTTAGCTCCTTAGATGGGTGGTATGTGTGTGTAGTGTATATGTGGTGTATTTATGTATGTGTACTATGTATATGGTGTATTTATGTGTGTGTACTATGTATATGGTGTATTTATGTGTGTGTACCATGTATATGGTGTATTTATGTATGTGTACCATGTATATGGTGTATTTATGTGTGTGTACCATGTATATGGTGTATTTATGTATGTGTACTATGTATATGGTGTATTTATGTATGTGTACCATGTATATGGTGTATTTATGTGTGTGTACCATGTATATGTAGTGTATTTATGTATGTGTACCATGTATATGGTGTATTTATGTATGTGTACCATGTATATGTAGTGTATTTATGTATGTGTACCATGTATATGGTGTATCTATGTATGTGTACCATGTATATGGTGTATTTATGGTACGTGTACCATGTATATGGTGTATTTATGTGTGTGTACCATGT
Source organism: Rhinella marina (assembly GCA_900303285.1). Lineage (NCBI taxonomy): Eukaryota > Metazoa > Chordata > Amphibia > Anura > Bufonidae > Rhinella > Rhinella marina. The sequence continues at coordinate 5,273 of ONZH01004231.1, forward strand.
ATATGGTGTATTTATGTATGTGTACCATGTATATGGTGTATTTATGTGTGTGTACCATGTATATGGTGTATTTATGTATGTGTACCATGTATATGGTGTATTTATGTACGTGTACCCATGTATATGGTGTATTTATGTGTGTGTACCATGTATATGGTGTATTTATGTATGTGTACCATGTATATGGTGTATTTATGTACGTGTACCATGTATATGTGGTGTATTTATGTACGTGTACTATGTATATGGTGTATTTATGTATGTGTACTATGTATATGGTGTATTTATGTATGTGTACCATGTATATGGTGTATTTATGTGTGTGTACCATGTATATGGTGTATTTATGTATGTGTACCATGTATATGGTGTATTTATGTACGTGTACCATGTATATGTGGTGTATTTATGTATGTGTACTATGTATATGGTGTATTTATGTATGTGTACCATGTATATGGTGTATTTATGTATGTGTACCATGTATATGGTGTATTTATGTGTGTGTACCATGTATATGGTGTATTTATGTATGTGTACCATGTATATGGTGTATTTATGTATGTGTACCATGTATATGGTGTATTTATGTATGTGTACCATGTATATGGTGTATTTATGTATGTGTACCATGTATATGGTGTATTTATGTGTGTGTACCATGTATATGGTGTATTTATGTATGTGTACCATGTATATGGTATATTTATGTATGTGTACCATGTATATGGTGTATTTATGTATGTGTGTAGTGTATATATGGTGTATTTATGTGTGTGTAGTGTATATATGGTGTATTTATGTATGCGTACCATGTATATGGAGTATTTATGTGTGTGTACCATGTATATGGTGTATTTATGTATGTGTACCATGTATATGGTGTATTTATGTGTGTGTAGTGTATATATGGTGTATTTATGTATGCGTACCATGTATATGGTGTATTTATGTATGTGTACCATGTATGTGGTGTATTTATGTATGCTTACCATGTATATGGAGTATTTATGTATGTGTACCATGTATATGGTGTATTTATGTATGTGTACCATGTATGTGGTGTATTTATGTATGCGTACCATGTATATGGAGTATTTATGTATGTGTACCATGTATATGGTGTATTTATGTATGTGTACCATGTATATGGAGTATTTATGTATGTGTACCATGTATATGGTGTATTTATGTGTGTGTAGTGTATATATGGTGTATTTATGTATGCGTACCATGTATATGGAGTATTTATGTATGTGTACCATGTATATGGTGTATTTATGTGTGTGTAGTGTATATGTGGTGTATTTATGTATGTGTACCATGTATATGGTGTATTTATGTATGTGTGTAGTGTATATATGGTGTATTTATGTATGTGTACCATGTATATGGTGTATTTATGTATGTGTACCATGTATATGGTGTATTTATGTATGTGTGTAGTGTATATATGGTGTATTTATGTATGTGTACCATGTATATGGTGTATTTATGTGTGTGTACCATGTATATGGTATATTTATGTATGTGTACCATGTATATGGTGTATTTATGTATGTGTACCATGTATATATGGTGTATTTATGTACGTGTACCATGTATATGGTGTATTTATGTATGTGTACCATGTATATGGTGTATTTATGTATGTGTACCATGTATATGGTGTTTATTGTAATGTTATGGTGTATTATGTTGTACCATGTATATGGTGTATTTATGTATGTATACCATGTATATGGTGTATTTATGTGTGTGTACCATGTATATGGTGTGTATTTATGTATGTGTATAGTGTATATCTGGTGTATTTATGTATGTGTACCATGTATATGTGGTGTATTTATGTATGTGTGTAGTGTATATATGGTGTATTTATGTATGTGTACCATGTATATGGTGTATTTATGTGTGTGTACCATGTATATGGTGTATTTATGTATGTGTACCATGTATATGGTGTATTTATGTATGTGTACCATGTATATGTGGTGTATTTATGTATGTGTACCATGTATATGGTGTATTTATGTATGTATACCATGTATACGGTGTATTTATGTGTGTGTACCATGTATATGGTGTATTTATGTATGTATACCATGTATATGGTGTATTTATGTATGTGTGTAGTGTATATGTGGTGTATTTATGTATGTGTACCATGTATATGGTGTATTTATGTATGTGTACCATGTATATGTGGTGTATTTATGTATGTGTACCATGTATATGGTGTATTTATGTATGTATACCATGTATACGGTGTATTTATGTGTGTGTACCATGTATATGGTGTATTTATGTATGTGTACCATGTATATGTGGTGTATTTATGTATGTGTACCATGTATATGGTGTATTTATGTATGTGTACCATGTATATGATGTATTTATGTATGTGTACCATGTATATGATGTATTTATGTATGTGTACCATGTATATGGTGTATTTATGTATGTGTACCATGTATATGGTGTATTTATGTATGTGTACCATGTATATGGTGTATTTATGTATGTGTGTACCATGTATATGGTGTATTTATGTATGTGTACCATGTATATGGTGTATTTATGTATGTGTGTAGCTTATATGTGTTGTATTTATGTACGTGTACCATGTATATGGTGTATTTATGTATGTGTACCATGTATATGGTGTATTTATGTATGTGTACCATGTATATGGTATATTTATGTATGTATACCATGTATATGGTGTATTTATGTGTGTGTACCATGTATATGGTGTATTTATGTGTGTGTACCATGTATATGGTGTATTTATGTACGTGTACCATGTATATGGTGTATTTATGTGTGTGTACCATGTATATGGTGTATTTATGTACGTGTACCATGTATATGTGGTGTATTTATGTATGTGTACCATGTATATGGTGTATTTATGTATGTGTACCATGTATATGATGTATTTATGTATGTGTACCATGTATATGATGTATTTATGTATGTGTACCATGTATATGGTGTATTTATGTATGTGTACCATGTATATGGTGTATTTATGTATGTGTACCATGTATATGGTGTATTTATGTATGTGTACCATGTATATGGTGTATTTATGTATGTGTACCATGTATATGGTGTATTTATGTGTGTGTACCATGTATATGGTGTATTTATGTGAATGTGTGCTGCATATATACGGTGTATAGGAGGGACACAGCTCCTGAGACACATAAACAAGATTTCTTTATATATTTTTTGAATTTTTTTAATGTTTAGTGTACCTTTAATTATACAGATTTTTTTAAATTTTTTAACGATTTTTACCTTTAGCCCCTTGGCTCGGTTAATGGCTCTCAGTGGACGTAACACTCTCAGTACACGGAGAATCTTTACCACAGAGATGGCACTTGAACTGCAGAGATCATTACACAGAGTTAAGTAACGCACGGACATAATATATCTACAACTACTGAGGTCACATTTTGCAGCAACGTGAAAACATTCTGCATTGGATTTTTTTATGAATTCCCTTTAATAACGTCATTCTTGCTATTGTTCCCTTTACCAGCGGGGAATATTCCAAAAATAAACTGCAAACCATTGCCCTGAAGGTGTCATCAGCCTTCTTAACAATAGACTTTATTCTTTGATTTTCACGTGGGCCCTCTCACTGCCAGTCAGTGCATGCTCACACCTCTGTACAGAATCTAATGTGCAAACTGGGGGTTCACTTTAAAGAGGGTCTTTGTGCTTCCTGTGTTTTTAGACACCCGAAACTGGTGCTTTAATAAACGATAAAAAATTCAATTTTTAATAGAAGCAATTCACTGTTCAAAGGACATCTTCTCATTCAGACTGGAATGAGACACCATCGCTGCGGCGTGGTCTGGCAAAAATTGCTATATCTCATGAAATTACGCTGCAGCGGGCCACTCTGGTGCTGTCCCTCTGCAGAGAACCCAATGGGTTGCCACCTCTCTGGTTAAAATAAAGGGCATCTGTCAGCAATTTTGCACCTATGACACTGTCTGACCTGTTACATGTGCGCTTGACGCTGAAGCTATTTGTGTTGGTCCCATGTCCATATGTGTCCGCATTGCTGAGAAAATTACTGTTTTAATATATGCAAATGAGCCTCTAGGAGCGACAGGGGCGTTGCCGTTACACCTAGAGGCTCTGTTCTCGCTGCAACTGCCACACCCTCTGCACTTTGATTGACAGGACCAGGTGTAATGATATTTTCACTACCTGGTCCTATCAATCTAAATGCAGAGGGCACGGCAGTTGCAGAGAGAGCAGAGCCTCTAGGTGTAACGGCAACGCCCCTGTTGCTCCTAGGGGCTAATTTGCATATATTAAAACATTATGTTTCTCAGCAATGCGGGCACATATGAACATGGGACCAACACAGATGCTTTCAGCTGAGAGATGATATTTTCTCTATCTGGCACTGTCAATCCAAGTGCAGAGGTCGTGGCAGTTGCAGAGAGAGCAGAGCCTCTAGGGGCTAATTTGCATATATTAAAACATTATGGGGGAGATTTATCACAACTGGTGTGAAGGAGAACTGGCATAGTTGCCCATAGCAACCAATCAGATTGATCCTTTCATTTTCCAAAGTAGCTGTGAAAAATGAAAGCCGGAATCTTATTGGTTGCCAGGGGCAACTAAGCCAGTTCTGCTTTACACCAGTTATGATAAATCTCCCCCTATGTTTCTCAGCAATGTCGGCACATGTGAACAGCCTTCAGCTGAGAGATTCCCTTTAACCACTTCATATTTGCATGTCGGGCACTGTAAGGGTGGAAATATCTCAAATAAGGAGAGCAGGGGTGCAGGCAGATAAAATCATCAATGCCATGCCCAGGCCAGCAGAGCTATTGGGCCAATATAATTTGTTCACATTTTTTTATATGGTGACAGTCGGAGTCCTAAAATGACATTTCAGTTTTGCGGCCTTTTTTTGCTTGCGTTCGATTCCGTCCTCTGGAGAATGAAGGAGAAAAGAAACAAGTGATCCTGACTCACTGAATCCCAAAGGAGATGAGAGACACGCTAACAACAAGCAGATCCAGGAGGTTGAACCAGTTTCTGCAGAAAGAGCCTTTGTGCAGGAAGGCACCGTACGCTGTCATCTGGAGGGGACACAACGGGGAGAAGAAGAGGGCACATTACACCGCCGATACTAAAATTCATGGGGGGGAGCAAGGATCACACTGTGCATGGAACGCAGCACAAAGAGAAGTGTGAACAGAACCTTCCTGCATTTCATTCCCTTGACTATATTATTAGTATGGTAATTCATATAAATGACCGTTCACACTAGCAGCCTCCATTTAGCCAAGGTTCTGTGACATATCCATTTTTCAGCAGAGCCAAACTCATACCAATAGGTTCCTTTGCACCTTAAAGGGGTTGTCCACTCCTTTTATATTGATGGCCATCAATATCTGATCCGCAGGAGCTAACACCCCCGCACTCCTGTTGCTCAGTTCGAGAGTAACCCCAGTGTCAGATCTTCACAGCTCCATCCATGGTGCAGTGGAGGAAGCTGGATGCTGCAATGCATGTCCCAGTCACTTCAATGGGAGCAGCGCTGCAGCAAAAAAGTTCTGTCCACTACACAATGGGGGTGCAGTGTGTTCGACCTCAATGATCAAATATTGATGGCCTATCCTGAAATGCCCAGCGGCCTGCTTTTGGCTGCGCCCTTGTCCCCCGTTGCTGGAAATTTTGATCTGCACGACGGGGAGATGCAGTGGTGGCCGTGCAGGCATCAGAAGCAACGCAGGTGGGGCAAGTATAACCAGTGTGAGGGGCCCGGGCATTTTGGAGGGCATCTCACACTGGAGATAGTTGGGGATAAGCATGTGGAGTCAGGACCAGCTGCAGGTGCATGTAAACCCTTGTCTAACCCATCCCCAGGCTACTAAGTGTAGAGCAGATTTACCCAATGGACCCTGGCACCTTCCAAGGTACATGGGGTGGACACTGGATATTTGGAGTAGTACTTAGAGCTGTACTGAAACAGGCAGCAAGCATCGTTATACATACACATATACAGTAGGGTTTCCAGAATATTTTCTTTTAAATCCCCCCCCATGCTTTCCCAAAACTGAGCGGTACCAATGAAGAGATCTTAACATAATCTCTCCCCACCGCTCCGGCTCTATCGCTACCGAGATGTCTTCCAGTCCCTGCCTGTCAATTTTCACAGGGACCGGGTCATGTGTACGGCTGCAGCCAATGACTAGCCTCTGAGGTGAAGGGCCCCCAAGCCGTACATGACCCAGCAGTGATCTGCCACTTGGGGATACGTCACTGCTGAAGCCAGCCATTGGCTGCAGCAGTGCACATAACTCCATCCAAGTAGAACTTAACAGGCAGGGACGGAAAGTCCAGAGAAGACATCCTGTGAGCCCCTGAGCTGGAGTCGAGTAGTTGAGAGAAGGTAACGTTCCTCTTTACAGTATCACTGACAAGAGGGGAATTAACAACAACAAAAATCTGCACAACTGACCATATAATGTATATAGGGGCCTCCTGACTCGCCCCTTATGGCAAATGACGAGGGAAAGAAGGATCGGGCAGTTGCATTTCAACATCCTTCGTTCTCACAGAAGATAAGCTAATGTTGAAGTCATCTACACCTTCAATAGCTGTTGGGCGAGCTCGGATGTGTTTTGAATTGGGAAAGAGCAGAAGATTGCTGCCAGACATCTCAGAGGTGGACAAAAGGATCAGGCGCTGAAATTCAACAGCCACCTTAAAGGGGTTCTCCGGGAATTAAGAAAATTAAAATACTTAATTATTACGTTATTATAAGTATATTCCCAAATACCTTTCATTAGGTATAATGGCTCGTTTTGTCTAGGGAGCAATGATTAGGAGAAACAAAATGGCCGCCATCCTGTTATTGCACACAAAATCTGTCCTAATCATGCAGGAGGACAAGTTACTTCACAACACTGAGGTAAAGAGCTGCCTCATCTACCTTTCTGCTCTGCTTGTCAGGGATTATGTTCCCAAATACAGATAAGATCTTCAGCTGAATCTCTGTAGGAATGGAGTCCATGAGCATATCCAAAAGTCTTCAATACCACAACCCCACATTACCACAGTCTGTCCTGTCCGTCCTCTCTGTACATCATGTCTCCTCATGAACTCCATTCCCACAAAGATTCAGCTAAATATTATATTTAACTGTATTTAGGATCATAATCACTGACAAGAAGAGCAGAGAGGAGGATGAGGCAGCTCTTTACCTCAGTGTTGTGAAGTAACTTGTCCTGCTCTGTGATTAGGACAGGTTTTGTGTGTACTAACAGGACGGCAGCCATTTTGTTTCTTCTAATCATTGCTCCCTAGACAAAACAAGCCATTATAACTAATGTAAGGTATCTGGGAATATATTTATAATAAGGTAATATTTACATATTTTCATTTTATTAATTCCCGGAGAACCCCTTTAAAACATACTCTAAAGAAAAGAGGAGGTAATGGAGGAAAGGGCAGAACAAAAGAAAGAAGAGGCACCCACCTTCAGTAAGATCTCAACTGTGAAGATGGAGGTGAAAGCATAGTCAAAATAGCCCAAAATCTGCAAAAACAACCAAGACATCAGTGATGACACACAGGGATAAAATTTTGAGAATTCCATCCTCACATAGATCTTCATCATACTCACATGATTACGAAAAGAGTGGGCCCGTATTGGGTCTTCTGCTGCCAGGGAGATGCTGCTTAGAATGATGAAGACCAGGATAAGATTGGTGAAAATATGGTGGTGAATCAATCGATGACAACCAACCCTGAGCCTGAAAAAGGAGGGAAATGACGAATGGGAATCCAATGTAAAAAGATGAAATGTAATATTTAATATTGTGGACACATGGCTGCCAATACAAATTGGGATTGGTTTGTGATACAGCACTACAGGAGGCCATGGATACACCTATAGTGGTGCTTGAAGGTTCATGAATCCTTCAGAAATGTCTATATTTCTACATAAATGAGAACTAAAACGACGTCAGATTTTCACACAAGTCCTAAAAGTAGATAAAGATAACCAAATCAAACAAATGAGTCAAAATATTAGACTTGGTCATTTATTTATTGAGGAAAATCATCCAATATCACATTTCTGTGAGTGGCAAAGGTATGTGAACCATAAGGGTGAGCAGATAATTTAAGGTGAAATTAGAGTCAAGTGTTTTCAATCAACAGGGTGACCTGTTTTAATTAAACAGCAGGGATCTATCCAAAGTCTGATTTTCATAACACATGTTTGTGGAAGTGTATGATGGCATGAACAAAGGAGATTTCTAAGGATCTCAGTAGAATAGTTGTTGATGCGCATCAGGTTGGAAAAGATTACAAAACCATCTCTTAATAGTTTGGACTCCACCAATCAACAGATTGTGTACAAATAGAAGAAATTAAAGAGATCACGCCATGGGCAAGGCATGTAATAGTACGTGGGGTCACAAAGGAACCCAAGGTAACCTCTAAGAAACTAAAGGCCTTTCTCACATCAGCTAATGTTAATGTTCAAGGGTCCACCGTCAGAAGTTCACTAAACAATGATGTGTCTGGCAGGATTGCAAGGAGAAAGCTGCTGCTCTCCAAAAACATTGCTGCCCGTCTGCAGTTAAGAGTAAGAATGGTTAAAAAAGAATAAAATGAAAATTTTGGAATGGCCAAGTCAAAGTCCTGACCTTAATCCAATAAATATGTTGTGGAAGGACCTGAAGCGAGCAGTTCATAGGAGGAAACCCACCAGCAGAAGAGAGGAATGGGCTAAAATTCCTCCAAGCCAACATGCAGAACTAATAAACATTTACTGGAAACGTTAAGTTGTAGTTATTGCTGCACAAGGGAGTCATAAAGGCTTCAGCAGTGACGTCTCTTGGTGACACATCACCTCTGAGGCCAGTCATTGGCTGCTCCCAGAAAGGCCATTTAGACAAGTAAAATGCCACCAGTGGCCCCAGTCCTAGCCACGGCCACCTATACCAGCCATACAATATCTAGTACCAGCTACTGAGTCTAGAGATAGCATTTAAAGGGGGTATGCACTAATTTCCAGATCTCTCAGGCTAGCGGTACCAATACATACCTGATCCTGGCTCGTTCCCTCCCCAGCCTTCACTGCTTGCCTCAGGACCCTCCATGTAAGCCTCCTGTTCGACGCTGCTGCAGCCAATCATTGGCTGGTGATCTGCTCCCCTTGCATCACGTGACTATTTGACATAACACAAAGGATGCAGCGGCCAGTGATTGGCTGCAGCGGCGTCAAACCGGACATTTACACGGAGTGACCTGTGACAAGCAGTGGAGGCCAGCAAGCAGATGTGCTGGGACCAGTGCCAAGTATGATCACCAAAGCGGGTTCTGCCAATCTGAGAGGTCTGGAAATTAGTGCACAAACCCTTTAAGGTGGCCATGCAAATGACATGAATGTCAGCTTAACCTCACAATTTTGGTGGGACCAATCCATCATCTAATATGTATGTAGGTGCCCTGACTCTCTTCAGAGGCAGATGTAGGGGAGACAGTTGGATTTCAACATGCCCAATCTTTTTGTTGAGATATGCCACTCTCAGGGGTGTCTGGTACGGCTTATTCTCCTCTCTCTATTGAGAATACTTGCATGCATGGCCAAGCCGACTGTGCATGTGTATCAGGATGTCAGGCCAAACAAGTGCTTAGCAGATAGCTGAGTATATCGCCATATTTACGTTCTCCTCCTCTTTTCTGATAGAAGAAGAAAGTTCACTGGTCATTTTTGGTTCCTAACTCAGTGTGACTGTTCTGCTGAATCTGAGAGGCATGGGAGGCATAACCTGGGTGGTACCTCATATGACAAGCACTGTTATTTAATATATATGCAGGGAAGCGCCAACAATGAGGCCAGATGAGGCGATCACCTCAGGCAGCACCAGGAAGGGGCAGCCGAAGGTCCATGAGCAATGAGCGCTTTCATTGTGACAAAGGGGTTAGATTAAGAAATTGGCATTGGGGGGGGAGGGGGGAAGCTGTTTTAGTTTTTGCCTCAGGCAGCAGAAAGGCTAAGTGCACCCCTGCATCCATGGTCACTTTAACAGAGACCCTATCAAAACCAGAGACTTATAATTTCCCTAGACACCATTCCCTGGAACCACTAAAATGTGGTCGTAAAAACACAAATCAGTCGATCAGGCGCTCCTAACCCCATCCTACAGTCACGCCATCTATAGGCAAAAGATGTAAACTACACACAGCTAGAACGCAAGCGGTATAATAAAGGCTCTCACGGGTTGGTGTTGCTCAGAATGAAGAAGGCGCTGCCCTCTGGGATTGGAAGGACTTTCTCCTTTGGTGCAAACTCAGCCAGTTTATCCAGGTGAGAATCCGGTAGACTTCCCTCTTCATCTTCCTCATCTTCAGCTGCTGAGGACACAAAGAGACGTCGTGCGGCTGCAGCAACGAATGACAAAAAGGTAACCGTTCATAAATGACAGCGTGGCGACATCTACTTACATTCTTCACTTCCCTCTTCTTCCTCATGATCTTCTTCAGTTGGCACCTGCAGGACGGACATGAGCACATTCAGGAAGAGGACAGGTTCTCTTCAAAAGGGTTGTTTGGGATTAGAAACAGCGCCTCTATTGTCCATGGGCAGGGTCTGGTACTGCAGCTCGGTCCTATGAAAATGGGTCTGAGCTGCAATATCAAGCACGGCCTATAGGCAAAACCGCCATATGTTTTGTAAGGAAGCAGCCATTTTTTTTAATCCCATACAATTTACTAAATTACTAGTGATCTGTACAATCCTATAAGGTGTATTTCTATCTCGATATGGTTTGCAAACCTTTAATACACCTAAATTCTAGCAATATCTTTATTATATATATATTATAATTTTTTATATAGGATGTAAATGCAAACCTTACCTTAGCTGAGCTATCTTCTTTCTTCCCTGACTTCTTGCCTCCCCTGGAAGTAATTACAAATGGAGGGGTTGTTAAAAATCTACTGACCAGCCGAATATCTCACGTGTATATGGGCCTACCGGCTCTCCCCCAACGGCAGATGTCGGGGTAAAGGTTGGGCATTCTGAATTTCAACATGCTTGATTCTTTTGTGATCAGGAACGATATGTTGTCACCATTGAAAACTTATACACTCTCAAAAGAATGTGCATATGCATGGGGGGATGTCAGAATTTTATGGCGAGCTTAAAGGGGATGTCAGCAGCCTGTCCTAGACTGCGAGCTGGACTAGTTGCCGCAACTTGCAGTGCCGCCTACGCAATCGATGGAAATGATGCGATCCTGCCTACGATATGCTGTCATGGCTGAGCAGCCTGACAGGAACACTCACCAATGTGTAGTATAGGCAAGTGCTGGAGTGTAGTGAGGCCCCTAACCCTCTCCTAGGCAGCTCAGTAAGTAGTGACAACCAGTCCTGCTCACCTTCTAGGACAGGTTGCTGGAGGCCATTTTAAATAACTTCTGGAGAGCCCCTTTAAATTATATGCATACTACACCATGGGGGTCATTTATGACCAGATATACTCCACTTTTGTTGCGTATATCTGGTGCAGATTCTGTTGCATGCCACGTTGCGGCAGAATCTGCAACCTCTTCCCCGGCTCATGCCAGGTTTTAAAAAGGGGGGTGTGGCATAGGCCATTCATTTGGCGTCTCTACATAACTTCGGCGCAGGGTTTATTAAGACTGGCATCTAAAACGTTAGTCTTAATAAATGTGGCCCTAAATGCCTCGTGCATATATAGCGAGGTCTCCAATAACAGCCAATGAAATGACTCCTTTTATTCTAACATGCACTGAAAGAATAGAAACTGTCATTTCATTGGCTGCTTATGGTAACACTACAATTTACTACACCAGTGCTCATATGCCGACCAGACTCAGGTCTAGTCGTTTGACATTATCCTCACTTCTTATCTTTGCTGTTAATATTGTCTCCATCAGCCAGATTGTCCACAGCGATGGCCAAGAAGACGTTCAGTAATATATCTGTGCAGAAAAGTCAAGGATGTATCTATATGGTCTGCAAGAAATCCTCTGCTAACACCAGGTATTCCCCCACATATTCACATAATATTATTTTTTAAAGGGGTTTTCCGCTGGGAAAAAACTGTGGCAGTAGGCTCACTGATCATAATTCTCACCTCACTGATCTCCGTCAGCTCCCATTCTGTTGCTGCTCGGGTCAGGAGCTTAAATGGGTTTTCCGACTGTTTTAAACTGATTGATGACCTATCTTCAGGATAGGTCATCAGTCAGTGGGGGTCAGACACCCAGGACTCTCTGCCGATCAGCTGTTTGAGGAGGCTGTGGCCGTCATTTGTATAGCGCCATCCATTGTATAGTGGTTGTACTTGGTTCACTTGAATGGGACTGAACTGCAACTAGGCCACGTGACTGATGAGCTTGACGTCACTGGCCTAGGGAAAGCTGGGAGGAGGCCACGGCGATCACTGGGACGCAGGGCAAGCTGCGAGGAGGCCATGGCGATCACTGGGACGCAGGGCAAGTTGTGAGGAAGCCACAGCGATCACTGGGGCACAGGGCAAGCTGCGAGGAGACCATGTCGATCACTGGGGCACAGGGCAAGCTGCGAGGAGACCATGTCGATCACTGGGGCACAGGGAAAGCTGCGAGGAGACCATGTCGATCACTGGGGCACAGGGCAAGCTGCGAGGAGACCATGTCGATCACTGGGGCACAGGGCAAGCTGCGAGGAGACCATGTCGATCACTGGGGCACAGGGCAAGCTGCGAGGAGACCATGTCGATCACTGGGGCACAGGGCAAGCTGCGAGGAGACCATGTCGATCACTGGGGCACAGGGCAAGCTGCGAGGAGACCATGTCGATCACTGGGGCACAGGGCAAGCTGCGAGGAGACCATGTCGATCACTGAAGCCAGTTGTTAGGTAGACCTTTCCCTGTAGCTCCTGGTATTTGATAACTGGTTTTCCACTATGGTACTTGATAGGTTTGAGACCAATTTGCACTATTTAGGATTGTATGGCCAATGTCCACCATCATGGCCGATTTAGACTGTTTTCTCTCAATTACCTGCAACTAATTACCTTTCTCGCAAACAACTTGACTGGTTGCCAGCATTTTTCTTCTACTGGTCCTAATTTGGCTGATTCAGCCAATTGGACAGAACCGAATAGATGTGCCTCAGTTTTTTTGGTGCTTGGAATGTCCGGGCTCTGTGTTGCATCAAGGCCTCCAAACCTAAGCCCTACATGAGTAGACCACTGCCATAATGGAGGCTTTTGGTGAAAGTGAACAGCTCATAGTACATAACTTTTTATAAAAATCACCAAAAATAAATACCATGAAGGTGATGACTGTGCCAATAATTTAAATGCTATATTATGCTGAAAAATTATAGGATACAATTTCCACATATAAAGAGGATGATAAAATATACGCAGACCAGCATCCCAGGGAAGAATGGGCCGCCGTACGCCATGATCCCATCATACATCACTGCGTTCCAGTCTTCACCGGTCAGGATCTAAAGCAAGAAAATGATGACGTCAACCTACACATTTGCACCACAAAAATACGTTTTTCTGTCTGGGATTTTGATATTGGAGGCCTATCCTTAGGAGGGTTGGACCAGCTGATCAGTGGGTATGTTGGGAGCAGGACCCCCAGTGATCTGATATTTTGGGCCCATCCTAGGAAAGATATCGATATCACATCCCAGAACAGCCCTCACCTGGAATACAGTGAGCAGTGCCTGTGGGAAGGTATCAAAAGTACTTCTTTTGGTCTGGGTCTCATCAAAGTTGAACTTTCCTCCAAAAAGTTGCATCCCAAGCAAGGAGAAGATGATGATGAAGAGGAAGAGGAGCAGCAGTAAAGAAGCAATGGATTTCATGGAGTTCAGCAGTGAGGCGACCAGGTTACTTAAGGATGCCCAGTGTCTGGAGGTCGTGGAGGAAGAGAGAGAGGAGACATGATGAATGACAGGGCATAACATCATCATCATCATCCATGGGGCCACAGAAGAGATTAAAAAATATGTATCGTCCACAATATGAATATTTGCGGGACATAAGGTACAATATCTATCCTCTGCATATGAGGGCCCATTCAAATGACCATATTTTCGGTCTGCATCCGATCCACATATTTTGCCGATCAGATACTTCAAAGGGACCACAAAAGATGCGGACAGCACATCATGTGGTGTCCGCATCCATATGTCCGATCCGTGGCCCCGCAAAAAAGATAGAATATGTCCTATTCCTGTCTGTTTTGCAGACAAGGATAGGTATTTCTAACAAAAGAAGGAATGTACGGGACAGCAAAATGCGTATCGCACACAGCCCATATCCGTGTTTTGCGGATCGGAAAACGGATATAGTCGTGTAAATAGACCCTAAGACAAACACTGAGGCATGGAGCGGCATGCGACCCGTTTTATCAGTAGGAAACAATGACAAAACTCTTGATTGATGTGAAAAATAAAATTAGACATCATATAGGACATGATAATCTCTTTCTAATAAAGCTAGAACCAGCCCTGTACCTCACATGGATCCAGAGATCTCCACATTCATTGCTCTAATTGCTCTGCTAGATTTAATCCAAGCTGAGGGGGCATGTCCTTTTTGCAGTAGCTCTCTCCCTATCACAGCTTGGGGTGCATTGTTTTTTCGGCAGCTCTCTCCCTATCACAGCTCAGGGGGCATGTCTTTTCTGCTGTAGCTCTCTCCCTATCACAGCTCAGGGGGCATGTCCATTCTGCTGTAATATATTCCTATTACAGCTCAGAGAGTATGTACTTTCTGCTGTAGCTCTCTCCCTATCACAGCTTGGGGTGCATTCTTTCTGCTGCAGCTCTCTCCCTATCACAGCTCATAGAGTATGTACTTTCTGCTGTAGCTCTCTCCCTATCACAGTGCAGGAAGTGTGTCTTTCTGCTGTAGCTCTCTCCCTATCACAGCTTGGGGTGCATTCTTTCTGCTGCAGCTCTCTCCCTATCACAGCTCAGGAAGTGTGTCCTTTCTGCTACCGCTCTCTCCCTATCACAGCTCAGGAAGTGTGTCCTTTCTGCTACCGCTCTCTCCCTATCACAGCTCAGGAAGTGTGTCTTTTCTGCTGTAGATCTCTCCCTATCACAGCTCAGGGGCACGTCCTTTATGCAGCAGCCCTCTCCATGTAATTGGCACAGCATCTAACAGCAAATATGGCTGGAGGCAGTTAAATGATGGAAGTGAGCATGTGCAACCATCTAAGTAGGTGGAAGCGCACATCACTATGCAGATTAAACACCAGAGGGCGCCCTTATAATGAAGTATAGAGAATATATTACAACTGGACCATTTATGTAACATAAAGTAAATTACTAACTGTAACTAATTTTTCATGCTGAACTACAGTACAGTAAAATAACATTTAACAGTGGACAACCCCTTTAAGGTCACATATGGTTTCTAAAAGTTTTTCTACTCTTACAACATCTCCAGGCTTTCCTTGATTGTCCTCCTCTTATCCCCACAGTATTGTATGTTTCAAATTAACTTATTAATACTTATAATTTACATACAAGGCCTAGTGTGCCTATGGGCAAGGTTCCTCCTGCTGTGTATAGTAAACCCTTGGACACACAGGGGACAACCTATTGGCAATCATTATCAATCACCTCGCCCAGTTCCAGCACAGTATCTCATTTGGCCATGGCTCCTGCTGATGGCTATAATTAAACCAAACACCTCTTCCAATGCTCCCCATCTCAGCCATGGCCAGTAATTTGAGCTACGGCTCTACTTTCCTCCTCAGCCGGCAGCGTGGAATGGTCAGACAGCTGGAACCCATTTTTTTACATCAGGAAGAATTGGCCTCTAAAGTTTTGCTTCCTGATTAAGTTTCAGCCCGTCCTGGCTCTTGTTCACATGTTTCTGTTATTGCGTTTGCCTTCTGAATTTGTTCCTGACCATGGCCTTGTGCCTGGCTAAGCGACTGCCATGTCCTGTAGACTGTCTGCCTGGTTCCATTTGTTCTACTGCTGATTGCCTTCTGAATTTGTTCCTGACCTGGTCTTGCCCCTAGCTACACCACTGTCATGTCCTTTATACTGTCTGCCTGGTTCCTTTTGTTCTACTGCTGATTGCCTTTTGAATTTGTTTCTGACCCTGTCCCTGGCTATGCCACTGCCATGTCTTTTGGAATGTCTGCCTGGTTCCTTTTGTTCTACTGTTGATTGTCTTCTGAATTTGTTCCTGACCCTGGCCTTGTCCCTGGCTATGCTACTGTCATGTCCTTTAGACTGTCTGCCTGGTTCCTTTTGTTCTACTCTTGATCGTCTTCTGAATTTGTTCCTGACCCTGGCCTTGTTGCTGGCTATGCCACTGCCATGTCCTTTGGACTGTGTGCCTGTTTCCATGTGTTCTACTGCTAACTGCCTTCTGAATTTGTTCCTGACCCTGTCCTTGCCCCTGTCATATCCTTTACACTGTCTGTCTGGTTGCTTTTGTTCTACTGCTGATTGCCTTCTGAATTTGTTCCTGACCCTGGCCTTGTTCCTGGCTATGCCACTGCCATGTCCTTTACACTGTCTGCCTGGCTCCTTTTTGTTCTACTGTTGATTGCCTTCTGAATTTCCTCCTAAACCTGGCCTTGTCTCTGGCTATGCCACTGCCATGTCCTTTGGACTATCTACCTGGTTCCTTTTGTTCTACTGCTGATGGCCTTCTGAATTTGTTCCTGACCCTGGCCATGCCACTACCATGTCCTTTGGACTGTCTGCCTGGTTCCTTTCGTTCTACAGTACTATTGACTCAGACCTCTGGCTTCCTCCTGACTATGTCCTGTTCATCTGTCCAGATGAATCCAATTCCAGACTCCTTGAATGCCTTAATTATATACCAAAGCAGGAGTATGAATTACAGTAAAACTAGGCACCTATGCCATTCAGGAGACTGGAAAGCTACCGTCTGCATTTCCTACAATCTGGTACATTATTGCTATTACACTGAAAAAGAAGAAGAAATGAGACGAGAAGCTTGGGGACATGATCAAACCTCTGACAGGCTCGCCAACGTACAATAGGTCTGTACAAATGTATCTGCAGGATTTCTGTGAAACACAATTTAAAGATGCACCTGTGAATGGTATAAGCCTCTCAATTAATGCTTCATAGAACCAGACCGCACAGAAGAACGATAGAGATGATCTCAGGATGAAAGTGTCCTGATGTACGGCACCCGCTGTTCTCTTCAGGCGGACATGACACAATGAAAACTGTGAAAGTTGCTATTTAAGGAAGGCAGCGGGTGCGATATGAATCTCTGGATGAACTCAGCATGTTTAATGATTCACTCTCACACATCTTGTAGATCACTTATATTATAATTTTCGATGGTGGTTTTAAAGATTGTTTAATCACTGTTATACTAATATACTGAGTCTCTCCTAGTATAGATATTTATGTCACAGCTAAGGCTCTGTTCACTTACATTGGTGGTATACATAGCAAGAATATCCCGACATATACCTCCATTATCCAACTGTAATGGCATTTATCGTGTAGGCAGAGTTAATACAAGGCACTTACTAATGTATTGTGATTGTCCATACTGCCTCCTGTACTGGTTGGATTCATTTTTTCATCACATTACACATTGCTTGTATCCAGGGCTTATGACCACCCTGCAATCCAGCAGAGGTGGTCGTGCTTGCACACTATAGGAAAAAGTGCAGGCCTATGCACTTTCCCTCAATCCCAGCCACCAGAGAGGCTGATGCTTTTTCCTATATTGTGCAAGCACGGTCACCGATGCTGGATTGCAGATGGTCGTAACCCCTGTGTATGAGCCGTGTATACTGTGATGGAAAAATATCCAGGGCAGGACGGTAGCTGCTGCACATGCGTGCCTAAGTGCACTTCCACGTTACCAGGCACCAGAGAGGCCAGCAATTTTTCCTATAGTGTGCAAGCACGATCACTGCTGATGGATTATAGGCTCGTCATAACCCTTAGAAACGAGCCATGTATAATGTGATGTGCCATGTGTAATGTGATAGCCTATAGCTATTAGGGCATGCTGGGAGTTGTAGTTTCACAACAGCTGGAGGGCCGCAGGTTGAGCATCCCTGCCCTAAATGATAAGGTGTTTTCCTGTCTTCCTAATGCTAGCTGCAAAGTGCAATCCCTTTAATTGAATTACAGTCCACACAGACACTCAGACTCGTGTGACAGCACACCTCGTCCTGCTGACCTTGTGACCTTGAAGATCCTCAGCAGCCGCACACAGCGAAGGACAGAAATTCCCAGTGGGGACATGATATGGAACTCAACAAGAACGGTCTCCAGGATGCCACCGCATACGACAAAGCAGTCAAATCGATTGAAGAATGACACAAAATAGGCCTGGAAACCCAGACTGTACAATTTCAAGAGCATTTCCAGAGTGAAGAGAGAAAGCAGCACCTTATTAGCATAGCCTGAAAAATAAGAAGGGTGGTGTAACAATGTCCTTGGTAAAGTCCTGGGGGGATTATATCTAGACCAGATTGCTCAGATGGGTGAGATAAAAGGAATCCAAAAGGCTGTATGATTTCAGTAAAGTATAGTTGGTTTATTCAGTTCCCTTTAAGATTGGTAGAGGGATCTACCATTCCGCCCCACTCCAGTACCGCTACTCCCCCTAGCCTAAGTTGTTCTCAGATAGTTACTGGAGAATAAATAGAGGAATCAGGTTGTCAGTCTGGGTCAGAGCTTGGAGACTGTATGACATGTGCAGGCTGTACAAAGCCTGATCCCCCTGTTTGTTTTGAAGTACCTAGATGAGGTAACCTTCTGTTTAGTTAGCTCCCAGACGGGCAGGTATTTTATTCATGTATTGTTTTGTGCTGTGGTTTCACCCATGTGGATGCTGAACTTGGATGCCTGTGGTGTTTATGAATTAAATATACCCAATTTGGACTTTTAACCTTTGATGTCCGTGTCACTGCCTAACCCACCCTCAAGGAGGTCATAGGAATTGGGCAAAGTGAAGGTCAATACCGTACATAAAGTGAAAATGTTCCCTACAATTTAACAGTTTATATAACAATAAAATCTGCATTGAGCAGTGTGAACTCAATATAATGAAATTTGTAAGTGTCACTACTACGATCGTTCATCCTCACACAGATTCATTGTTTGATGGCAGCTCATTACTCTGTGGTAACAGGGATGTTCTGCTGACGAACAAGAATTTTATATAACGCATAAAGTCGGGTGACCTAACAAACAAGCGTTTTGCTCTTTTTTTTTGGCACATTTACATGGGGCAGTTATTGGAAACAAGCTTTCGTAGGAGCTCGTTACCCATAATTGACCCAATCCTGAGCCAGTGTAAAAGGGGTTGGCCCATATCATACACTGGTGGCATATCGCTATGATATGCCACCAATAACAAATAGGTGCAGGTACCACCTCTGGGACCTGCAGCTATCAAAGTGAAAGAGGACGCACCACGCAAGCGTGGCTGCCCTCCATTCATTTCTAGGGGAGTGCTGAAAATAGCTGTGCTCCGGCTCAGCTATTTTCGTAACTTCCATAAAGGTGAAAGGAGAGATGGTGGCTCTTGTAGAGTGCTGTCTCCAATCACTTTACTGGGAGTTCCAGAAATTGGCAAGCGCGCTCACTCAGAATTTCCATAGAAGTGAATCGAGAGCATGCTGTGCTCTTTTTTTTTGCTTTGGAGACCACGTACTAGACATAGGTGTGGGTCCCTAAGGTCTTGCTTGGATATGCCACCAATATATGAGATGGGCCAATCCCTTTAAAAGGGTATTTTCATCACAGACAATGGGGGCATATTGCTAGGATATGCCCCCATTGTCTGATAGAGGTGGGACCCGCACCTACGCTGAGAATGGAGCGGGCAGAACAGTGGCTAGAGGACCCTGGGATTCCGTTGGTCTGGCCACCACCAAGCGCTCTCCTCATACAAGGAATGGGAGCACACTGCGCTCCCATTCATTTCTATGGCGGGGACGGAAGTAGCTCGGCTATTTTTGGCAGCCCCATAGAAATGAATGGAGGGCGGCTGCGAATGCTCAGTGTGTCCTCCACAACTTTCAGGGCTCCATTCTCGATATAGGTGCGGGCCCCACTGCTGGCGATATGACCCCATTGTCTGTGATGGGAAAACCCCTTTAAACTATCCAAATCCCTGTTATAATCTGATCTATTCATCAAGCCTCTTACCTTGTATCTGAGTCAGCCATTCCGGCTGCCGGTAATGCTCAGATGCTATGGTCAGCGTGTTAAGAAAAACCAGGATCAGAACCATCCAATAGAAAGTGACAGATTTTACCGCCAGACGACATCTCCTCCTGAAAGCTCTGTTCCATCGCCTTAGCTTCCGACTGTCGGAGAACACATATTGTTTATTAAAAGCCGACTTATATTATGTAGATACAGACAATACATGAATTTAGAAGTATCAATGTTCTAGCAGATGCCTCAAGTATCTTAATTGCAGAAGTCACAAATTTGTGCACATACCCCATTTTGGTCCTTTTTCCATTTAAGCTGCACTCACCAGTTTTCTGAACAGTGGTCGTGGCATGGGTAGGAGGCGTTTTGGCCTAAGTGGCCCAATGGAGGTAAAAGGAGCACCCGAAAAGTGGCATAAATTACAATATAAATCTATGGCAGCTACCAGCTTAAAGGCGTTTTGCCATTACAGACAATGGGGGCATATCGCTAGGATGTGCCCCCCATTGTCTGATACGTGCAGGTCCCACCTCTGGGACCCGCACCTACACGGAGAACAGAGTAGGGAAAGCAGTGGAGGGTGTACCGCGCAGGGGCATCCGCCCTCCTTTCATTTCTATGGAGGCCTCTGAAAATAGCCGAGCACTGCCTCGGCTATTTCTGTAGGCCCCACAGAAATAAATGGAAGCAGGGGCCGCACACATGCGCGGTGCGCTCCCATTCACTTGTATGGGAGCAGCGAGGAGCAGCGGTTGGTGTTGGCCGGACCCCAGGAAACCCGTGATCCTCCAGCCACAACTCTCCCTGCTCAGTTCTTGTTGTAGGTGTGGGACCCGCACCTATCAGACAATGGGGGCATATCCTAGCGATATGCCCCCATTGTCTGTGATGGGAATACCCCTTTAAATCTCTGCGTGGCCTCATGGAAAATGTTGCATGACAATTTTTTGTTTGGAACTCTTGTGCTCGTTGCCTTTCCGCCACAGGGAAAACACTGAGGTCACACAATGGCTGCTGCATCAAAACGGGAATGTGTGAACAAGGGTGTAATAGCATTGTCATTACTTACCAGCAACCTGTCTGACCCAGCTTGCTCCTGCATAGGCAAATAATAGAAACAGAAGAATTTGCTGTAAATGTATTTTATATCCAGAGACAGATGATTAATTTTACTAAATATGGCCTCGTTCACATTTCCATTATTCTCTGATGTGTGATGTCTTCATTTTCCACGGACAGCACATGTACCCATTGATTTTCATGTGTTTGTTCACACATCAATACTTTTTTACTGACCGCGGGTGAGTGGAAAAAATGACGAAGACATGCACTACTTTGGTCTGTGATGCGGACCAAACATGCCCATGATTGTCTATGGGTCTGTGAAAAAACACGGACACCACATGGATGTTGCGTCTGTGTTTAGTCCGTTTGTTACCGACTACTAATAAGAGATGCTCTGGAAATTAAAGGGATTTTCCAGGATGGGGGTCCGACACCTGGGACCCTCGACAATCAGCTGTTTGAGAAGGTACTGGTGCTCCTGTGAGCGCCACTGCCTTCTCGCAGCTTACCAAGCACAGCGCCGTACATTGTACAGTGGTCATGCTTGGTATCGTGCTCAGCCCCGTTCACTTGAATGGGGCTGAACCGCTCCTAGGCCACGTGACCGATGAACGTAAAGTTACTAGGATAGGAAAAGCGGAGAGAAGGCCGCGGCGCTCACGGGAGTGCTGGTGCCTTCTCAAACAGCTGAGGATAGGTCATCAGTAGTAAAATCCCAGAAAACCCCTTTAACAAGAGCAAAAAACAGACACACGGACCAAACACGGACATCTTTGCTGAACATGTCTAATTATAGACCCACCTCGGCAGTGTTTGCGGGAGGGGAAGGGGGGTGGGTTTGTCTTCTACAAGTAATGGGTCAGGGTTGGGCCCGTTTCACACAAGTGTAAGAGTGCATTCACAGGACTGTCTGCAAATTGCGGATCTACAAAATACAGATGCGGTCTGTGTGCCGCCTGCACTTTTCACAGGCCCCGCTAAAAAAAGACCCATTTTTGTCCGCAAAACGAGCAAGAATAGGACTTGTTCTATCTTTTGCAGCTCATCCTTGTCTGGATTTTTTGTGGCCCCATAGAAATGAATGGGTCCGCAAAAAAATGTTGCGGATCACACAAGGGCAGAAAATACGGGTGTGAATGCACATGTGTATACCTGTATTATGGCCACTTTACACTAAGCTATAGCATTGCTGTGTAGAAAGGAATATTTTTTCCATGCTTAGAAAGCTAATACATATTACTGGTGTCTTCATAATCATATATTGTGCCTGTGTATAAAGCAGTAACATCACTATTAGCTTTCTAAGCATATCTCAATGTGGTAAGTTTACAGTAGGTAGTGCATATGATATGCTAGGACACAGCTCTTTCTTCAGCATGCTGATGTCAATCAAGGGGGAGTGTGCAGAGCACAGGGTGTGTAACAAAGCAGTGCTCAAATGGTTCAGCCCCTCCTCCTGGTGCTCCAATTACTCATTTGCATATGAATAAATCATCTCTGCAGCTGTTTATTATACAGACAAAAGAAAAGTATTGTTTAAATCAGCATGATGAGCCCTACCAGGCCTTGTTTAATAGGGTTGATCATGCTGACAGAGCCTTTTTAATGATAGATCATGACTTACATGCACAGGGAGCAGCAGTTTGTATGTTCATCATCTATATTCTCTGTATTCAGTGATGTCGTCTCGCTTGCAGGAAGGCTGGCTGCAGAAAAATGCAGAATAAACATGTTATTGAGAGGATTTGTTATATCTATTACCTACTCTCTTACGTGTCGTCATCTATAAAATCAGTCTTTTCTTATAGGTGCATATATTCTCTTCTTTTCTGAAATGATATCAATGACCCCTGGTACGGATTGGGGATACACATAAATAAATGTACACGTGTACGTATAAAACATCACAGTGGAATGGAAATGTGAATCAGAGCGCCAAATACGGTGAGATACGGTTGTAGTGTTTTATTAGATACTGACTTCAGTTCTTAATATGTAATCTGACACATTTAGAGGGCATGTCCACCACTTGTAACACCACTTTACAGTTTACATATAGAAGTAGACTACATAAAACATTAAAGAAACACTCCGTTTTTTATTTTACATATATTACTAACTCACCCTGTCTAAGCCCGACTCAGTTCCATCCATAGATTTTGAACCTTTGATATGATGGTCGTGGTTATGGTCATGTGACCTCCTTGATCTAATGTTAATGGCTCCCTGTGAACCACAGGATGACATCATCGCCTATCAAATCACTCCTGGCAGCTCTCTGTCTCCTCTCTCCCTCCATGTTCCTCTATATGTCCCTGTATTCTGTTGAATATATAATTTCTCCCGTATCTAAAGGACCAGGAGTGTAGACATACAGTTGGGGAGTTTATACAGTGATGAGCTGCTGTTATATAAACCTCCTGACTCACACTGCCAGCCTGTACCATCTGTGTGTACTGACTCTCCAGATGAGCTTCACACTGGTCTCCCTGCATCCTGCATGTAAGAGCTAAAAGTGGAGAGAGAGAGATGACAGGCTGAAGCTGCATCACATAGGAAAACATGGAGACCCTGCAGTGTGAGGGCACAGCAGCTGTGTCAGTAATCTGTCATGGCTGCCGTTACATAGAGCAGCGCAGTGTGGTGAGACTCCACCCCGTCTGTCTCTGCAAAGCCAAGCATGATGGGAATTGTAGGATTCATTAGGAAAACCATATGTGAAGGGGAAAAGGAATCAAGATGGCTGATAACCCACAAACAGGTATATACAGGATATAAACAATAATAATAATAATTGCCTGTACTGCATTATATAGGCAAAAAAAGAATCCCGGGGTGCTTCTTTAAATACATAAGGTATATCATACTCATCCTGACTTGGCCATACACAAGATGAATGACGACTGAACCTGCCATTTTTGGCAGGACCAGATGACCACCTAATGTGTATTGGGGGATCAGACTGTTGGATTTCAATATGCCCAATCCTTTTGTTCAGAAGGAGGATAACCATACACAAGATATCTGTCATCTGGCAGCCCTCTCTCCTGATCCCCCATACACATGCCTGCTCGACTTTCGACCACATTTATCTAAGTGTATGTCAGACATTACACTTGGTGTTTTAATTTAGAGCTGCATTCACGACACTGCAGGCTTTGGTGCTGAAAACTTCCAGCATTCTTTGCTGCTACCTAGAACTAGACTAGAGTCAGTTGCATGCATCGTAATGTAGCATGTTCTTTACACTCTAAATAGTGTAAAGTGAAACTAGGAGTTAAAGGGTTTCTGTCACCAGTTTTTTCGGTATGAATCAGGCTGACATTAGAGATGTGCTAATGTCACCTGATTCCAAATATATATCTGTTTTATTTACTGGTGCCCCCATTTTTATATAAAATGAACTTTTATTTTATGCTAATAAGGCCTCTAGGTGCAAGGGGCGTTACCCCTGCTCCTAGAGGCTCTGTTGATTGACAGGACCAGGCAGAGAAGAAACACTCCATTCACCATAGCTTGCAAGGACCTTCAATGATGTCATGACCATGTGATCAGTCACATGGTTTAGGAGGAGACAGGCTGTTTGTGTGAGCCTAACCATGTGACTGATCACATGGTCATGACATCATTGAAGGTCCTTGCAAGCTATGGTGAATGGAGTGTTTCTTCTCTGCCTGGTCCTGTCAATCAACAGAGCCTCTAGGAGCAGGGGTAACGCCCCTTGCACCTAGAGGCCTTATTAGCATAAAATAAAAGTTCATTTTATATAAAAATGGGGGCACCAGTAAATAAAACAGATATATATTTGGAATCAGGTGACATTAGCACATCTCTAATGTCAGCCTGATTCATACCGAAAAAAATGGTGACAGAAACCCTTTAAGAGGCAAATCTGTTGACATGCTTGCTGACTGTTTCCAATATCAAGTGTATATATAAACTGTAAAATGGCATTCAATGGTGAACATACAACTTCCTGATCAGTTGGCATAAAAAATAGTCCAAACCCAGGATCACTTGCAGAATTGGGAACATCTGGTAGTCTAGAAAATGAGTCCTGAATTAAAGGGAGACACCCGATAAATGACTTCCTGGTCATGGAGTAAGGGCTCATGGACACGGCCATTGTCATTTTTGCAGGTCCAGACATGTGCGTTCTACGTTTTGTCCTGCCCTCTATAGAACTGTCCTATCCTTGTCCGTAAAACTGACAAGTATAGGACATGTTCTATTCTTTTGCGGGACTGCGGAACGGACATACGTGTGCTGTCCATATCTTTTGCGTCCCCATTGAAGTGAATGGGTCTGCATCCGATCCGCCAAAAATGCGGACAAAAACAACGGTTGTGTGCATGAGCTGTAACAGAGGAGGAAAGTGACCATGCGGGTCTCAAGAAAAAAAATTTTAGGGTCCATTTACACGTCTGCAAATTGCGGATAAGCCAAAAACATACACCGGACACCTGCGTTCCGCATTTTGCAGACCGCACATGGCCAGCCCTGTGATAGAAATGCCCATTCCTGTCCGTGGCTGTGGGCAAGAATAGGACATGTTCTATCTTTTTTGCGGGCCTGCGGAACGTAACTACGGATGCAGACAGCCCCATTGAGATGAATGGGTCCGCACCAGTTCCGCAAAATTGCATACGGTCGTCTAAATGGACCCTTAGTCTCAGCTGACAGAGAGAGCAAGATGGCAGCCAGGACCCAGTGTTGGGGCACCTCCTTCCATGTCCCATATCTATAGGACAAGGGTCAGCAACCTCCAGCACTCCAGCTGTTGTGAAACTACAATTCCCAGCATGCTCCATTCATTTCTATTGGAGTTCTAAGAACAACAGAACAAATATGCATGCTGGGAGTTGTAGTTTCACAACAGCTGGAGTGCCGGAGGTGGCCTACCCCTGCTATAGGCTATAATGTTCCGGACCCAACCGACCCAGTCAATTGCAATTAAAAATTCCCTTGAATATATAATAATCCACAAAATGACTAGCTATATATATATATATATATCACTAGATATAAACTATTCACCAACACGTCACGGCACAAATCAGTGACAGGACCACGGGACACCGGTAAAGGACCAGGACTGTGCAGCTTTACACCGCAGTCCATGGGGTACAATATTGGGGGGGGGGTCTAGTCACAAGTAAGCCACAAATCACTGGGTACACAAGCCAGAGAGTTACTGTGGGTTTCTGAGGAATGGTTAGGATGCATTAACCATTGAAGTCTCCCCTTCCTCCTGCCCGTCAAGTCGGCCAGAGAGACGCCTGTATGTGAGAGACAGACGGACATTGCACAAGACAGACAGATAGACATTGTCCACAAGAGATACATAGACAGAGGCGCAGAGGAAGCAATACGTGTGTGAAACAGACGTAACAGGAGGACGCTCGGGTAGATGTCTTCTAGAAGAAGGAGACTGTGGTCCTCGGGGAGTTTTTGCAGAAAGGAGTGTCTTACTGTACTTACTAAATACGGAGGCCTGAATTTAGCACATTATTGTCCTATATGCCTAAACATAGATACAAATATCAGTTTGCTCACATGGGATGTAATCTGCAACCCCTTAATATTAGGATCGGCACTTTTTCACCCAAAAAATAGCGGGTTTGATCTTGGCAGTGTGGCTTCACAAAATCTTATTATCTAATGTTTATGAGGTTTTGGGTTAAAGAGGACCTTTCACCACTCCTGACATGCCTGTTTTCATAGCTTCATGCATTCTCCATGTAATAACAATTCTGGAACATCTATTCTTATGTCTCTATGTTGTGCCATTCCTTTATTATTTGCACTAGAAGTTATGAATAAATTGTTATTTGTCTTCAGTAAGGGAACAGAGGGGAGGTAACAAGTAGGGGGTGTGTACCTGCACAGTCTGAACATGACAGCACTGATTGGCTAGAGTCAGTCTGTGCAGGTACACACCCCCAACTGGTTACCTCCCCTCTGTACCCTTACTGAAGGTTAATAGCAATTCATTCATAACTTCTAGTAGGAATAATAAGGGAATGGCACAACATAGAGACATAAGAATAGATGCTCCAGAATTGTTGTTACATGGGGAATGCATGAAGTTATTAAAATAAGCATGTGAAGAGAGGGGAGAGGTCCTCTTTAAGGCTGAGTTCACACTTCAGTTATTTGGTCGGTTATTTCAAGCACTTATTGAAAGCCAAAACCAGAACCTCTGAGTTGTCTCACAATAAGGGCTCATGCACACGAACGTGCCGTTTTTTGCGGTACGCAAATTGCGGATCCACAAAACACATATGCCCGTGTGTTTTGAAATTTGGGGAATGGAACGGGCGGCCCATAGCAGAAATGCCTTTTCTTCTCCGCAAAATGGACAAGAATAGGACATGTTCTATTTTTTTTTTTTTGCGGGGCCACGGAACGGAGCAACGGAGTGCTGTCCGCATCTTTTGCCGCCCCATTGAAGTGAACGGTCAACATCTGAGATGCAAAAAATGCGTCTCGGATGTGGAACCAAACCACGTTCGTGTGCATGAGCCCTAACTGATCAAAATAACTGAAGTGTGAACTCAGCCTAACACAACTATCACTAGTAGAATAGGGGTATTTAAGGGGTCAATGCTCTATCGCTCTAGGCATTAGTGGGGGTCAATAGTGGCGTACTTAGCAGCCTAGGGTATTGAAATGGCTAATGTAAACATCCCTGGAGGTCTAGGAAAGTGAGGTAATTAATGTAAGCATTCCTGGTGGTCCAGGGCAGTGAAGGGATTAAAGTTATCGTCCAGGATTTTTAACATCTGATCATTGGGGTCCGCCACCAGGCAGATCCGCTGTTTCGGGGGTAGCAGCGCTCCTCCCATTGAGGTGAATGGGTGCAGCGCGGCAATAACCAGCGCTCTCGGGGAAAGCCACCTCAGACACTGTGGTCACAATTGACTAAGGGGGTTAAATTTCTGTGATCAGCATTATCGCAGATCGCAGACATTAGCCATGGGTGTCTGCTGTTTAAAACTATGGCACCCGCTGTGTTTGCGTCTTTTTAAAGATTGGACTTAAACCAATGATTTTTTAATAATAATTTTTTTAAGCTGTTACAATTGGCCAAAAAATAATTTTTGTAATATATTTTATTTATTGATTTTGATGTTTTATTATTTCGGGTCCGTTTGTAAGGCGCATTTCACTGCAGCACATACAGAATCAGTACACCGTAGCCTGAATGCAGTGTTCAGGTGTTGCAGTGAGCGCTGTACCGGCAGAAGCACACATTTCTGCTCCTGCCTGTGTCTGCTCCAATGAAACCTCTGCATAGCAAATCAGTGCAGGATGCCCGCCCTACACCGATATGCTGTGCCAGGCTTCAGCGGAGCGAGGACAGGCAGGAGCAGCGATGTGCTACGCACAGGTCTTAGCGGAGCGAGGACAGGCAGGAGCAGCGATGTGCTACGCACAGGTCTTAGCGGAGCGAGGACAGGCAGGAGCAGCGATGTGCTACGCACAGGTCTTAGCGGAGCGAGGACAGGCAGGAGCAGCGATGTGCTACGCATAGGTCTTAGCGGAGCGAGGACAGGCAGGAGCAGCGATGTTGCTACGCACAGTCTTAGCGGAGCGAGGACAGGCAGGAGCAGCGATGTGCTACGCACAGGTCTTAGCGGAGCCGAGGACAGGCAGGAGCAGCGATGTGCTACGCACAGGTCTTAGCGGAGCGAGGACAGGCAGGAGCAGCGATGTGCTACGCACAGGTCTTAGCGGAGCGAGGACAGGCAGGAGCAGCAATGTGCTATGCACAGGTCTTAGCGGAGCGAGGACAGGCAGGAGCAGCGATGTGCTACGCACAGGTCTTAGCAGAGCGGAGGACAAGCAGGAGCAGCGATGTGCTACGCACAGTCTTAGCGGAGCGAGGACAGCAGGAGCAGCGATGTGCTACGCCACAGGTCTTAGCGGAGCCAGGACAGGCTGGAGCAGCGATGTGCTACGCACAGGTCTTAGCGGAGCGAGGACAGGCTGGAGCAGAGAAGTTCTACGCACAGGTCTTAGCGGACTGAGGACAGGCTGGAGCAGCGATGTGCTACGCACAGGTCTTACGGAGCGAGGACAGGCAGGAGCAGCGATGTGCTACGCACAGGTCTTAGCGGAGCCGAGGACAGGCAGGAGCAGCGATGTGCTACGCACAGGTCTTAGCGGAGCGAGGACAGGCAGGAGCAGCGATTGTGCTACGCACAGGTCTTAGCAGAGCGAGGACAAGCAGGAGCAGCGATGTGCTACGCACAGGTCTTAGCGGAGCGAGGGACAGGCAGGAGCAGCAATGTGCTATGCACAGGTCTTAGCGGAGCCAGGACAGGCAGGAGCAGCGATGTGCTACGCACAGGTCTTAGCGGGGCGAGGACAGGCAGGAGCAGCAATGTGCTATGCACAGGTCTTAGCGGAGCCAGGACAGGCAGGAGCAGCGATGTGCTACGCACAGGTCTTAGCGGAGCGAGGACAGGCTGGAAGCAGCGATGTGCTACGCACAGGGTCTTAGCGGAGCGAGGACAGGCTGGAGCAGAGAAGTTCTACGCACAGGTTCTTAGCGGACTGAGGACAGGCTGGAGCAGCAATGTGCTACGTAGAGGTCTTAGCAGAGCGAGACAGGCAGGAGCAGAGAAGTTCTACGCACAGGTCTTAGCGGAGCCAGGACAGGCAGGAGCAGCGATGTGCTACGCAGAGGTCTTAGCAGAGCGAGGACAGGCAGGAGCAGCGATGTGCTACGCAGAGGTCTTAGCGGAGCGAGGACAGGCAGGAGAGAGAAGTTCTACCCACAGGTCTTAGTGGAGCGAGGACAGGCAGGAGCAGCGATGTGCTATGCACAGGTCTTAGCCGAAGCGAGGACAGGCAGGAGCAGCGATGTGCTACGCACAGGTCTTAGCGGAGCTGAGGGACAGGCAGGAGCAGCGATGTGCTAAGCAGAGGTCTTAGCAGAGCGAGGACAGGCAGGAGCAGCGATGTGCTACGCACAGGTCTTTAGTGGAGCGAGGACAGGCAGGAGCAGCAATGTGCTACGCACAGGTCTTTAGCGGAGCGAGGACAGGCAGGAGCAGCGATGTGCTATGCACAGGTCTTAAGCGGAGCGAGGACAGGCAGGAGCAGCGATGTGCTACGCACAGGTCTTAGCGAAGCGAGGACAGGCAGGAGCAGCGATGTGCTTACGGCACAGGTCTTAGCGGAGCGAGGACAGGCAGGAGCAGCGATGTGCTACGCACAGGTCTTAGCGAAGCGAGGACAGGCAGGAGCAGCGATTGCTAAGCAGAGGTCTTAGCAGAGCGAGGACAGGCAGGAGCAGAGAAGTTCTACGCACAGGTCTTAGCGGAGCGACGACAGGCAGAGCAGCGATGTGCTATGCACAGGTCTTAGCGGAGCGAGGACAGGCAGGAGCAGCGATGTGCTACGCACAGGTCTTAGCGGAGCGAGGACAGCAGGAGCAGCGATGTGCTAAGCAGAGGTCTTAGCAGAGCGAGACAGGCAGGAGCAGCGATGTGCTACGCAGAGGTCTTAGCGGAGCGAGGACAGGCAGGAGGCAGAGAAGTTCTACCCACAGGTCTTAGTGGAGCGAGGACAGGCAGGAGCAGCGATGTGCTATGCACAGGTCTTAGCGAAGCATGAGGACAGGCAGGAGCAAGCGATGTGCTACGCACAGGTCTTAGCGGAGCGAGGACAGGCAGGAGCAGCCATGTGCTAAGCAGAGGTCTTAGCAGAGCGAGGACAGGCAGGAGCAGCGATGTGCTACGCCACAGGTCTTAGTGGAGCGAGGACAGCAGGAGCAGCAATGTGCTACGCACAGGTCTTAGCGGAGCAGAGGGACACAGGAGCAGCGATGTGCTATGCACGTCTTAGCGTGAGCGAGGACAGGCAGGCGCATGTGCTATGCACAGTCTTAGCGAGAGCGAGGACAGCAGGAGCAGCGATGTGCTACTCACAGGTCTTAGCAGAGAAGTTCTACCCACAGGTCTTAGTGGGAGCGAGGACAGGCAGGAGCAGCGATGTGCTATGCACAGGTCTTAGCGAAGCGAGGACAGGCAGGAGCAGCGATGTGCTACGCACAGGTCTTAGCGAAGCGAGGACAGGCAGGAGCAGCGATGTGCTAAGCAGAGGTCTTAGCAGAGCGAGGACAGGCAGGAGCAGAGAAAGTTCTTACGCACAGGTCTTAGCGGAGCGACGACAGGCAGGAGCAGCGATGTGCTCATGCACAGGTCTTAGCGGAGCGAGGACAGGCGAGGAGCAGCGATGTGCTACGCACAGGTTTTAGCGGAGCGAGGACAGGCAGGAGCAGCGATGTGCTACGCACAGGTCTTAGCGGAGTGAGGGACAGGCAGGAGCAGCTATGTGCTACGCACAGGTCTTGGCGGAGCGACAACAGGCAGGAGCAGCGATGTGCTACGCACAGGTCTTGGCGGAGCGACAACAGGCAGGAGCAGCGATGTGCGGTCTTGGCGCGAGCGACAACAGGGCAGGAGCAGCGATGTGCTACGCACAGGTCTTAGCGGAGCGACGACAGGCAGAGCAGCGGATGTGCTACGCACAGGTCTTAGCGGAGCGACGACAGCAGGAGCAGCGATGTGCTACGCACAGGTTTTAGCGGAGCAAGGACAGGCAGGGCAGCGATGTGCTACGCACAGGTCTTAGCGGAGTGAGGACAGGCAGAGCAGCTATGTGCTACGCACAGGTCTTGGCGGAGCGACAACAGGCAGGAGCAGCGATGTGCTACGCACAGGTCTTGGCGGAGCGACAACAGGCAGGAGCAGCGATGTGCTACGCACAGGTCTTAGCGGAGCGGGACAGGCAGGAGCAGCGATGTTGCTACGCAGAGGTCTCAGGAGCAGCAATGTTGTGCTCACTGCCAGTACAGCACTCACTGCAGCGAATATTGTAGAAGTCATAATCTGTACACCGCATATATGGCAATGGTGTACAGATTCTGTAAGTGCTGCAGTGAAAAGTGCTACAGACTGACCCAAACTAGTAAAATAATAAAACCAATTAAATATTACAAAAAAATTATTTTTAGGGCATTTTATCAGTTTACATTTTTTAAAAAAAAAAGTTTAGGTATAAACCCTTAAAGGAGTTGTCCGTTTTCTTGATATTGATGACCAATCCCCAGGACATTGATGGGGTCTGACACCCGGCACTCCTACTGATCAGCTCTTTTTGGTAGCTGCCGTTACTGGAAACAAAACAGTGGACGGAGCTGGAGGCAGAATCCTCCGTTCACTGTGAAGTTGCCATGCTGGGGTACTGTAACTCAGCTCCCATTCACTTGATTTACATTAGTAAGTGCCTTGTATTAACTTTGTCTGGATGGAGTGCTGCTCACACATGTGCCTTGCTGATCTATTCAAAGTCTATAGGACTGCTGTAAAGCACATGAGCGACCTTCGCTCTATTCAGATACTTCTGGAGCAGAGTATTCTTGTGATAGATCACTGCGGTTAGACCCTCACCGATCATACTTTTATCAGTTATCCTGTGACTAGGTGATAAATGTTGTGAAATAACCCCTTGAACCCGAACGCTATATCGGATACTCACGGTGTCGTTCATCTCTCTCATCCCCTTCTGGTTCAATATCTTCAGCCTGCGTGATCCAATCCAGATAACCTTTCAGATCTTCCTCCATTTGCTGCTTCTCCCTCAGTTTCTGGAAGTCTCCCCTGGCTTTGGCTTTCTCTCTTTCCTTTGAGAACTCTCTGAGACGGAGCAGATAAATGGAAGAACGGTGTGAGCACAAAGAAGTCCAGGACACCAAAGCAGCATGAAATCTACTAATGCTCTATATTAGGCTGGACAGCAATATGGCCACAGGGTAAATAAACCATTACACAGCTCCCATTGAAACCAGCGGGCCGTCCATCTAATTGCACAGAAATGTAGGGCCCTCGAGAGAGACACTCAATTTAGACATATGCTTTATGTGATTAGACTGCAATGAGAATCCCCCTTATTAACTCCTTAAATAAGACATTTGAAGATGGGTTCTCTATACCAGACAACCTCAGTCTGTCAGCAGTTTTGACCATGTTAAACTGCTGACAGCACTAGATAGAGGCTCAGAAGAACAGTACAAACATACATTTTGTGGAGCTTACATCAGGAGTAGTGTAAATATGAAGTTTTATTCTGCCAGGTTCTTCCTCTTAGGTGCAATGAAGGTGGAGCTTCACTGTGGAGTGCCTCCACTTTGCTTTGAGTGACAGCGGTATCATTAAACCACAAGACTACTACAGCTGCCATTCAGTCAGGGGAGGGGTTGTGAAACATCTGATTGCAGGGAGCACTTCATAGTGAAGCCCTGCCCTGGGCCATTGCTGAAGCAGAATCTGGCAGAATAAAACTTCATGTTCTCACTACTCCTGATGATAAAAGCGTTCAAAAAACTATATTTGTAAGCGCTCTCCCCAGCCTTTATCAAGCGCTGTCAGCAGTTTGGCACTGTCAAAACTGCTGACAGATTCCCTTTAACCATTTCTGTCTTCTCCTCTGGGTCCCTGGTTATGGAATAACCCCTTGAATTTAAAGGAGTAACCGACCTGTTCCTGCCAGATTGCAGGAGCAGGATTATTAATGGCGCTGCAAACTTGAGACCTGCACAAGCCCAATGTCAAAAAAATGGTGGATGGTCATTGAGGGATTAAAGCGTGTAAGGTGAGATTTCCTCCATAGACATTTAGATGTCCGTTACAAAGCATTCGTAAAGTCTTAAGACCTTTTCACTTTCTTCCACCAACTTTCTGTGAGAACAGAAAGTTCAAAATCTTTGCTAATTTTTTGAAAAGAAAAAACTAAAATCTTGCACTGATAAGTATTCAGACCCTTTACTCAGGACTTAGTTGAAGCCCCTTTGGCAGTGATTCCAGCCTCCAGTCTTCTTAGGTATGAGGCCCAAGATTTTGTACACCTGGATTTTGGGGATCTTCTGCCATTCTTTTCCACAGATCCTCTAAACTGGAAGCCGTTGGTGGACAGCCATTTTCAGGTTTCTCCAGAGATGTTCCATTGGGTTCTGGGCTCTGGCTGGGCCACGGTTGTCTCTAAGCCACAACTGTGTTGTCTTGACTATGTGTTTAGTCATTGTCTTGTTGGAAGTTGAACCTTCGGACCAGTCTGAGGTCCAGAGCACTCTGGATCAGGTTTCCATAAGAATATCTCTGTACTTTGCTCAATTCAGCTTTCCCTCAACTCTGACCAGTCTCCCCGTCCCCACACTATGATGCTGCCATCACCATGCTTCTCTGTAGAGATGTTATTGGGCAGGTGCTGAGCAGTGCCTGGTTTCCTCCAGACATGACTGTATATTGATTGACTGTATACTTTTTGTATTAATGTTGTCAGGATTCGGGGGCGCTGCGGATCTCCAGCGGATGTTGGACGGGTGCGGGCGTTCCCGTGTCCTGACGCTATGCGGCGCTCATACCGAGTGCAAGCCAGAAAATCCTCTTGTAACACTTAGGTTCCTATAGGGTTAAAGGTTTGGCTAGTTTTGCTAGTTTTACTGGCAGGCGTCCCTGACAGTAATTTTGGCCCATTCAAGGGTGTGGCTGGGATCCCTGCTCCTATCACGCCTTGGGGCTGGGACTCTAGCCACTATTTAGTTTCACACTTGCCATTCATCTGTGCGTGCTATAGAGCCTTGTGCCTAAGCTAGCTACTCTGTGTTTATCCGGTATTCCAGTGACTCTGTACCTTTTTCCCTGGTTTCTGTTACTGTTACCTACCATTTGTGTTATCCTCTGTTTATTCCTTGCTTGGTTCCTTTACCTTTTACCCCTTCAGTTCCTGACCTGTTTAGCGTTGTTCCTGCTTGTGTTTTGTTTTGGTTGTTTGTCTTGTATTCCACTTTCTTCAGTATAATTGCAGTCTTCGGTTGGGGCTGGCCTGTTAAGGAGCCGGGTTCCCCCAAAAAGCAGGGACAGTGGTTTGGGAGGAGTGTCAGGGCCTCACTTTTTTCTGTGTCATTTGTGTCCCCCTGACCTACTCCTCACAAATGTTCTTTATATTCAATTCATTTATGTCTTCCTGTTTGTATACCTTTCTTTACTCTGCTGTGTTTGTCTCATAGTTGTCTTATCTTTACTATTGTTCTATTGTTGACCATACAGTCCGTGTATTTGGGGTCTGGTTTTACATTTATGGCTGTGTCTTGGACACTTCGCAAACTTTGCCTCATCTAAACAAAGGTTAAACTTTACAAGTGTCCATAGTTAATCAATAGTCACCTAAGGTATATAAAGTGAGTGTCTGTAAGCCCAAGGGGGGGGGGTCCATGGAACATGCAGATGTTCAGGAGTGACCACAGTAAAACAATGACGCTTAGAATTGTGGACAAAAAATTCAACCTTGATTTCAACATGTTGTATTTTCGTTCCGGCTGCCTCTCAGCAGGGGTCAACGTGCTGCGGCCGGATCCACGGCCCGCCCCCATTACAGTGAATGGGGCCGGAGTGCGGCTCCAGCCCCACACATACACCTGCGACAGCACGGATCAGGCGGGACCCTTCACCCGCCGGATGTGTGCTGCCGCTAGTGTGAAACTAGCCTAAGGTCTCTTAACAC
Source organism: Rhinella marina (assembly GCA_900303285.1). Lineage (NCBI taxonomy): Eukaryota > Metazoa > Chordata > Amphibia > Anura > Bufonidae > Rhinella > Rhinella marina. Next base: position 41,142 of record ONZH01004231.1, read on the forward strand.
AGGACAACTCAGCAGGCGATTGTCGGGAAAGAATGCGCCTGCTCGTTAGTGAAGGAGACCGCTGAATTTACATACAGCGAACTTCTTCCACAGTATGGGGAGGAGCAGTCAATATTGCGATTGCTCGTCACCATACATAATCATTGTTTGTCAGCATCAGAGGCTGTTTAGAAGGCACGATCTGCTGCAGGCAAATGATAATTTAGGTGTATGCACAAACAACCATATTACTCAAGCGGTTGACTCGTTCAATGGGTAATCGGCGGCACCTTTACACCGCCAGATAATCATTAACACTCGTTCTTATGAACGCTCATTAGAGATTGTCTGCCAGATTCTTGGCCTGTGTAAAGGGGCCTTAAATGAAGTTCAACACTGTTATTAAAACTTCTTGTTGAAGTTTTAATAAAAATTATGGTTTTGGGAACCTTCCGGACCCATCAGTAGTGCGCACTTACCCACTTAACACGCCCAAGACAAGGTTCAAGACGAAGAATGATCCAAAGATAACCAAGCTGACGAAGTATACCCAGGGGAGCTCGTAGCCCATGGCGTCCTGCATCTGTAGAGACAGATATGAATGAGGAGATTGGAGAAATGAGATGGCTCTAATTACTGGATTGTGTTTGGAAGACCGGATTCGGAAATATGATGGAAGTGAGCTGAAGATAAAAAAAAATATATTCAAAAATGGAACTATAAAGCTCATGTAACAGAGAAATATCACAGAATTTTAGCTGAATGAAATTGGTGGTCCTGGTTCGTACCACTGCATCTCAACTATGGTGGGAAGGATCCAGAGCTTGTTCACCTTCCCTTGTAGGGCGTAAAGCGATAGGGCTAATTCTTCCTTTTTGTTTCTGATACTGTGGTGCTTGTAGAAGGGGAGATGCTGGGAAAGTTCAGGCTCATAAGGCCTTCAGCTGCCAAGTGCACATGTCAGCCAGATTCATAGCTACAAATCTGCTTCATCTCACTCACCCAGTAAAGGACATCAGTCCAGCCTTCCATAGTGATGCACTGGAACACGGTCAGCATAGCAAAAAAGAAATTATCGAAGTTTGTGATTCCCCCATTGGGCCCTTCCCACTTGCCCCGACACTCTGTGCTGTTCAGGTGACATTCTCTCCCGTGGCCAGAAAAAGCACAAGGGGCAGGTTCTTCCTCTGCGATAAGATCTAAGACACATGGAAAGAAGAAGACTTTAATAATCGATCAGGAAACAGTCATCAACTGCACAGTCATGGCTGTTTGTGCTGTCACCTATAGATGGCGCTAGAACATAATAGAAGATGCCTAAGCACTCGTATAAGCCGAGTCACACTACAAAGACAACTTTCAGGAAAATGCCAAGACGTCTAGATGATATCTGAGGAAAAGATGATGATCAGACTTATAGAATTAGGGCCACTTTCACACGACCGTATGCCCTCCAGAGACATACGGTCCGTGAGCGGGCCATATGTCCCGAAGCGGCATCGATCGTGCGCACGGAAGTGCACAGCATTATAGATTACAATGATGCTGTGCACGTCGGGCCGCCCGTGGGACTATTGTCCCATACTTATATGATTTTATGAGTGCAGGACAATAGCCCCGCGGGCGGCCCAGCGTGCACAGCATTATTGTAGTCAATGATGCTGTGCGCTCCCCGTGCGCACAATCGATGCCACTTCGGGACATATGGCCCGCTCACGGACCGTATGTCTCGGAGGGCATACGGTCGTGTGAAAGGGGCCTTAAAGGGATCTTTTTAAGGGCACATGCACACGACCGTATGTATTTTGAAGTCCACAACAACCAGATCTGCAAAAAATACGGATGACGCTCGTGTGCATTCCGTATTTTGCTGGCCCCTAATAGAACAGTCCTATCCTTCTCCGTAATGTGGACAATAATAGGACATGTTCTATTTTCGCGGAACGGAAATACGGACATACGGAAACGGAATGCACAAGGAGTACTTTTCGTTTTTTTTTACAGACCCTTTGAAATGAATGGTTCCGCATATGGTCCGCAAAAAAAAACGGAACTAACGCGGAAAGAAAATATGTTCGTGTGCATGACCCCGTCTTTTAAAAGTTTATACTACAAAGATTATCTTTTAGTCCAAATTCCCTGAAACACCTCTCTACAGGCGGGGAATGCGTCTTCTTTTTGGAGAAGTCTCTGGCTTGGCTGACATGAGCTGATTTGCATATTTGTTTCCCATGTTGCACTGCCTTGAAAAAAAGTCTCTTCAATAAGAACTGGTCCTCCCTGAGCGGAGTTCAAAATCTCCAAAAGTTTAAATTCCTGTATAAGACAATGACACTCTCCGTGATGATAGGCTTTCCAAGTGCGCACACTCATTTTCCTTTGCTACCCAAAAGCGGAGAAGATTGGAGCCGTTTTTTTTTTAGAAATTTTAAAGGCAGTGCTATACCACGCAACATAAAAGTTCTAAATTTTACATACAGTGCCTAAAATTTATTTAAAGTTTTTTGCTATGCCCTGTGTTTTTTTACTTATACAGTGCCTTGCAAAAGTATTCGGCCCCCTGGAACTTTTCAACCTTTTGCCACATTTCAGGCTTCAAACAAAAAGATATAACATTTTACATTTTTGGTGAAGAATCAACAAGTGGGTCACAATTGTGAAGTGGAACGAAATTTATTGGATCATTTAAACTTTTTTTGTAATAATAAAACTGAAAAGTGGGGCGTGCAAAATTATTCGGCCCTTTTCCTTTCAGTTCAGAAAACTCACTCCAGAAGTTGATCTCTGATCTCTGAATGATCCAATGTTGTCCTAAATGACTGATGAAGAGAAATAGAATCCACCTTTGTGTAATCAAGTCTCCGTATAAATGCACCTGCTCTGTGATAGTCTCAGGGTTCTGCATCATGAAGACCAAGGAACACACCAGGCAGGTCCCTGATACTGTTGTGGAGAAGTTTAAAGCCGGATTTAGATACCAAAAGATTTCCCAAGCTTTAAACATCCCAAGGAGCACTGTGCAAGCGTCATATTGAAATGGAAGGAGTATCAGACCACTGCAAATCTACCAAGACCCGACCGTCCCTCTAAACTTTCATCTCAAACAAGAAGAAGACTGATCAGAGATGCAGCCAAGAGGCCCATGATCACTCTGGATGAACTGCAGAGATCTACAGCTGAGGTGGGAGAGTCTGTCCATAGGACAACAATCAGTCCGACACTTCACAAATCTGGCCTTTATGGAAGAGTGGCAAGAAGAAGCCATTTCTCAAAGATATCCATAAAAAGTCTGGTTTACAGTTTGCCACAAGCCCCTGGGAGACACCAAACATGTGGAAGAAGGTGCTCTGCTCAGATGAAACCAAAATCCAACTTTTTGGAAACAATGCAAAATGATATGTTTGGTGTAAAAGCAACACAGCTCATCCCCCTGAACACACCATCCCCACTGTCAGACATGGTGGGGGCAGCATCATGGTCTGGGCCTGCTTTTCATCAGCAGGGACAGGGAAGATGGTTAAAATTGATGGGAAGATGGATGGAGCCAAATACAGGACCATTCTGGATGAAAACCTGTTGGAGTCTGCAAAAGACGCGAGACTAGGACGGAGATTTATCTTCCAACAAGACAATGATCCCAAACATAAAGCAGAATCTACAATGGAATGGTTCAAAAATAAGCGTATCCAGGTCTTAGAATGGCCGAGTCACAGTCCAGACCTGAATCCAATTGAGAATATGTGGAAAGAGCTGAAAACTGCTGTTCACAAACGTCTCCATCCAACCTCAAAGAGCTTCAGCTGTTTAACAAGGAAGAATAGGCAAGAATTTCAGTCTCTAGATGTGCAAAACTGATAGAGACATCCCCCAAGAGACCGCAGCTGTAATCGCAGCAAAAGGTGGCGCAACAAAGTATTAATGCAAGGGGGCCGAATAATTTTGCACGCCCCACTTTTCAGTTTTATTATTACAAAAAAAAGTTTAAATGATCCAATAAATTTCATTCCACTTCACAATTGTGACCCACTTTTTGTTTGAAGCCTGAAATGTGGCAAAAGGTTGAAAAGTTCCAGGGGCCGAATACTTTGGCAAGGCACTGTAATACTGCAGTGGAGCATGGGTCTTATTGTCAATTGTACAATTCCCCTTAAAGGGGTTATCTAACCCCTGTAATGATCCCCCCCCAAAGCCTGGGCTCCTCGTATAGGTTATAATTAACTAAAATCTGCAGAACACAACTGCACATAATGATCCCGGCCATAATTATCACTGTGTGTTTCATTCTGTAAAGTGCGGTACGGAGGACGGGAACATCGCACCAAGACTGATAGCACAGAGACTTGAGTATAATGAGATCTCTAGCCGGCCTCGGCCTTGGACGCCTGCTGTGGAGGGAAACATATGGTGATCACAAGCAGTTCCACAGCTTAAGCAGAATGAAAACGTTCCTTCGGTTTTCTGTGAACTCGGATACACTAATCTTTACAGAGCTGCCGGCTTGAAATATGACTAAATGAGTTCCTAGACCTGTCCCGCTACGCTTAATTACATTGCTATACCAGGATGACAGTAAGGAGACCTCACTTACAGCTAGATTGCTTTTGTGAATAGGGGGGCAAAGTCTTTGATAAGTTTCAACCCGTGCTGAATTGCAAGCATCTGCCAGACATCACATAGGCGTTATGTACATGGCAATGCCCTGTGCATGCAGCCTGCACGGAGGCATATATAGTCCCTGCAGTTCAAGAGGACAGAGCCACAAGCGCTCTGTATGCTGCCATATCGTACCTCACCGTACTGTGGAGACAGTATCATTTAGAAGCAATGTTTGTAGGCCAGAATATCTCTGTTACATAGCATCCAATGCAGCATGCCACCATAGTTTTGGATTCATACTTAGGTACAGTAGGATTCCCATACACTTGCCAGGGTTTTTCAGGACTTAAAGGGGTTATCCAATATCTAAAATATCCCCCCAATGCCTGGGACCCTTGTATGGATTATACTTACCTGCTACCCGGTACCGGCGTCACTCTGGATTTCCATCAAAACATCCGTTGACGGGGGAAGCAGCCAATAGCAGTCCGCGACAGCTACTAGCCTCAAGGATACCCCCTTTAAAACGTACCTAAACTTTCTGAGTGAGTGTGAGCAAGTTAAGAAGCAGATTCTCCTCTACTTTCTGTGGGCAGTGGATGGGAGCTAGTCTTCACCCACCAGCTCTGGGAAAACTGCAAACTAATGATCTAGCATATGTTTGAGAGAACTGCTGAAAAATGCAAGTTGCAAGTTGCATAATGGGTAGATGCATTGAGCAAAGGGGTTCTCCGGGTGCTTAATATTGATAACGTATCCTCAGGATAGGTTATCAGTATGTGATCAGTGAGAGTCCAAGTGCCGGCAACCCGCAAATCAGCTGTTTGAAGAGGCTGTGGTGCTCCAGTAATTGCTGAAGCCTCCTCACAGCTTACTAAGCACAGTGCCATCCACTGGATACTGGCTGTGCTTGGTATTGCAGCTCAGCCCCATTCACTTGAATGGGACTGAACTGCACCTAGGTCATGTGAATGATGAACGTGACCTCATTGGTCAAGAAAGAGGCCGCAAGACTCACAGAGCACTGTGGCATCTTCAAACAGCTGATGGTCGGGGAGCCAGAAGTCGGACCCCCGATCAGATATTGATAATCTATCCTGAGGATAGGCCATCAATATTAACCCGGACAACACCTTTAATCAATAGTATAGTGAGTGTACAAGAGTAATAACACTGTTTCTGGCTATTATACGACTTGCAGCTTGCATTTTTTAGCAGTTCCCTCATCTGTCTGCTAGATCTTTAGTTTGCAGTTCGCCCAGAGCTGGTGGGTGAAGACTAGCTCTCATCCACTGCACATAGAGAGTAGAGGAGAATCTGCTTCCTAAGTTTCTCACACTCACTCAGAAGCAGGCCCAGGATCATGGAGGACATTATAGAGAAGTACTGACCTACACTGATGTAAATAAAGCACTTGGGTTAAGATACAAACTGTCTCTATGGCAGTATCTTTGGTGTCACTCCTGGAGTCCTGCCTCATTTAGATACAGCTCTCCTAACCCCTCCCCTCTCCATAGAATTGAAACGGATGATGCAGTCTGATCTTTCAGTGAGCAGGCAGCTTTCTTGGTCTCACAAGACTGATTTCTCATAAATTTCAGAGACAAAGTTAGTTTACATAGAGGGTGAGAAAATAGCTGATAACTCTAGAACAAGGCATTTTTTCTCTGCTAATATATATTACAAAGTTTCTTACATTCGTTTTTATTATTATGAATTGATACAAAGTTGTGTAAAAAGCTAGTGACCATTTAAATATCGATGACCTATCCTCAGAATAGGTCATTAATATTAGGTCAGTGTGGGTCCTTGCAATGATCAGCTGCTGGAAGGGGCCGCAATACTTAGATAAGCTCTGCAGCCTATTCTCCAACCTGTGACATCACGTCCCATCACTCAATTTGTCTTTCTGTGGCTCAGTCCCATTCAAGTGAAATGAAGTGAGCTGCGCCTGCAATACCAAGCACAGCCTGTATACAATATACAGTTCTGTGCTTGGTATATACTATGAGAAGTTGGCAGCATTCATCCAAGCACTGCGGCCTCTTCATACAACTGATCAGCAGGGGCGTCAGGAGCTGGACCCATGCCAATCTCATATTGAAGATCCTATTCCTGAGAATAGGTGATCAATATCTAATTCCCATAAAACCCCTTTAACACTTATATGTTTGTGTTATCAAATATTTAATCACACTTAGTAAATATATTTACTCACTTAGCCTTATTAATTCTCAAATCTTTTGAATTCACATTATGTTACACATTATCAAAGCCGTTTTCTGTTGCCATAATATACCTGAGCCAATGTAAAAGCAAGTCTTGTGCATTCGTCCAATGAAAAGCTCCAACCCGATGATGGCGTAAATGATAATGACGAACAATACCAGCAAAGCGATGTGAAGCAAGGGCACCATGGCTTTCATGATAGAGTTTAATACAATATGCAAACCTGCAAGAAAGAAAAAAAATTGTGATTATAATATATGTAAATAAAGTTACTAGAACATGATTAGAGAGACATAGTGTAATGCAACATGAAATAACCAACATCATAAAGCACACTGCAGCATTAAAGCCGAGGGCTGAATTGTACGCTGTAGTTCACAGTGAATTGGACTGCATTTGGCATGCCTTTGCAATCATGGAGGTCCTTTTACATGGGCAGATTTGTTTGCCTGAAACAAGTGCCGAACGACAATAGAGCAAATCAATTGGCGCTCATTTAGCTCCATTTACATAGCGCTATCATTGGTACTGTGTATCCCTGAACCATTGATAAGGGGCATCTGTCAGCAGATTTGTGACTATGACACTGGCTGACCTGTTACATGTGCACTTGGCAGCTGAAGACATCTGTGTTGGTCCCATGTTCATATGTGCTTGCATTGATGAGAAAAGGGAAGTTTTAATATATGCAAATGAGCTTCTAGGAGCAACAGGGGCGTTACCATTACACCTAGAGGCTCTGCTCTCTCTGAAACTGCCACATCCTCTGCACTTTGATAGATAGGGCCACGCAGCAAAACGTCATCATGCTTGGCCCTGACTTCTCCTAAAGTCAATCAAAGTGGAGAGGGTGCGGCCATTGCAGAGAGAGCAGAGCCTGTAGGTGTAATGGTAACGCCCCCGTTGCTCCTAGAGGCTCATTTGCATATATTATAACATCACTTTTCTCCTCAATCTGGGCACTTATGAACACGGGACAAACGCAGATACCTTCAACTGCCAAGTGCACAAAGTTCTGTTATTGTCGGTGGCACATCCCTGTTTGCATGAGGCGATGTGCTGCTGACAACAGTGGTTTTTAAAAAGGAAAAATATATTTATTTAACATGTTTAACCTGCAAAATCTGTTTAACAGTGCCAAAAATACACAGGGTTGTTTCTGAAGCGGGTTTGATGCAGTATTACCTGCGCCCAACCAAAAAAAAAAAAGAAAATCTTTAACTATAATGCCAATTTGATCCTTACTTGGGACACCCGATACAAGTCGCAGAGGCCTTAGTACACGAAACGCTCTCAGGGCTTTCACATCAAAACCCCCAGGCTTTCCACTCATGTGATGTGCATCTCCTTGCTTGTGCGAAAACTGTTCCAGGATTACACTGAAAAGCCTGTAGACGAAAATCATGCAGAGTGAAGGCAGTATTACATTTAGCGATACGGCTGACGATTGTCCGGAGGGAAATGTTCCTTCCCAGCAATCGCCTGTTCGCTAGCGGAGGGGACCGCTGCTATTACATGCAGTGACCTCCTCCACGGCATGGGGTGGAGAAATCGCTAATGCCATTGCTTGTCCACATACTGTATAGATTAGATTAGACGATTTTCCGCCAGCATACGATGATTTTTAAATGTGCTTAAAAATCTGGATTGCCCCATCAATAAGCGTTTGCTCATTCATCGGGTAATCGGCGGCAGTATTACACTGCCAGAACGCTCATTAGCGCTGATCTGACAGACAATCTGCCAGTGTAATACCGCCCTAAGTTAAAAAAGTAGACATAAAGATTCTTAAAGGGGTCATCCGACACTAACAAATGCTCCCCCATATGCCGGGCCCTGCGCACTGATTCTAATTAACTGGCTCCCCGCTCCCCTCCTGGTTCCTGCACGGCCACAGCTGCTTCTCCCCATGTGTGAATGAAAACATCCAGTGTCGGGGGAGCAGCCAATGGCAGGCGGGGACGGGGACGAGCCTCCCTAGGATCGCGGATGACACTACGGAGGCTCATCCCCATCCCTGCCTGCCATTGGCTGCCCCCCCCCCCAGACACTGGATGTTTTCATCAGCGCACGGGGAGAAGCAGCGGTGGTGTAGGGTTCAAGAGCATTGAGGGGAGCCAGATAAGTAGAATCAGTGTGAGGGGCCCAGGCATATGGGGGGGGGCATTAGTTAGTGTCGGATAACCCCTTTAATCTTACATGGCACCTCCAATGTTCACGTTTTTCCTATATGTTTAAAGCATACAAAAAACATATACGTTAACCTATGCCTAAGACTGATGCCATACAGTGTTACATACATATGTTAAATGGATGGGGGAAAAAACGTGAAGTGAACCCACCGTTATCTCTAGCCACCAGAGACGCAGCCGGCAGTATTGAAGTTGCAATTGGCATCGGCCGGTGCTCTTGCCAAGGCACAGATGCAGCAGAGCTAACATACACTCTTGGTGAGTTATCACATCTAGTTAACGTAGTATGACTGTGCTGCATCTGTATGACTCCAGAAGACGTTCCTGCAAAGTTTCAATGCAGGAGAAGCTTCAGACGTTATATACTTGCCTCGGCACAAGTTGAGAACACCAGGACGTAGAAACTATCTGCAGAAATGATTGCTTACCCAATAACTACAATGACAAAATCTAACAGGTTCCATCCGTTTCTGATATAGGCACTGGGGTGCAAGACCAGTCCATAGGCAATGATCTTCAGGAAGCTCTCCACCGTGAAGATGATGAGGAAAATATATTCCACTTGTTCCTGGGAAACAGTGAACACCATGATTACAGTGGACATAGGCTGAACGCAGCTGCCGTTTATATATATGTGCTATAAACCTTATTAAAGACACCATAAACTCGTCATCATCGGGAGAGCTCTACTTCTTCATATGGGGCAAAGCTGGAGCTGATGGGCATCTCGCTCCTGGGAGCCAGGTGTGGTGGGGTTGGCACAAGACATGACTTTGATGTTATCCATTATTAAAGAAGAACTCCTGCACAAATTTTTATTCTCTGACCTGTTAGAAAGGTGCATGATATAATCTGTAGTGAATGTCATCTTCTTATCAGTGACTGTTTCTGTGAGTAATAACCTCTCTTCTTATTGTAGCTGGGTCATGTGACCAACTCCCTGACCTCCAACTGACCCAGGACAGGAAGCCAGTCACTGCTCTATTCATTCCTATGGGAGCCTCACTTTCAGTCTCATAGGAATACATAGAGAATTAGACTTCCTGTCCACACATAAGTCTATGTGTGAGTTGGTGGGTCTAATTGCTGGTCACATGACACAGATAAGAAACTTCAGGATGATATAAGTCAAAAATTCAGACACTGGTAAGAAAATGACATTCACTGCAGATTACATTATGTATATTTCTAGCAGGACATTGAATAAAATGTTTGTATGGAGTTCTTCTTTAAAGTGTAACTGTCATTATTTTTTTTAATTGTGTAATGTATAGGGGCAGTGATACTGACCATTTTTGTAATATACTTTAATTACTGAAATTGTACATTTCTATTAGAAAAATAGCTGTAAAGTGGCCCATTTTGAGCCTTAGCAATGCTCCCCTGTCTTCTGTTTACATAACAGTCAGTGTTGAGGGCGCCTCCATGGTTATGTAAACAGAAGACAGAGGAGCGCTGCTAAGGATCAAAAAAGGACACTTTACAGCTATTTTTCGGATAGAAATGTACAATTTCACTAATTAAAGTATATTACAAAAATGGTCAGTATCACTGCCCCTATACTTTACAAAAATAAAAAAAAAGAATGACAGTTACACTCCTTCCCGACCGCCGCCGTACATGTACGGCGCGCGGGCGGTGCGGGGACATGACGCCCGCTCACAGGTGCGGCGGGCGTCATGGCCGGCAAGTCTCTGCTGTTTCTAACAGCAGAGACTTGCCGCATCTTACCTCCGTCTGCGGAGACTTCCAGGGCCTTCTGATGCCGTGATCACACGTGATCACGGCATCAGGATGCGTCTGGACCCGGAAGCCCACGCTTCCGGGTGGTGTACAGACGCCCCGATTGGCCAATCGGGTGTCTGTACACCATATGAAAACTGTAATCCTCGCTGGTGAGGATTACAGTTTTCAAACTGCAATTCTTATTCTGGCCACTAGATGGCAGGCCAGGATAAGAAATGAGCAATTCATGGTTTTAACTGCATCTAGTAAATCCATGATTGCTCATAAAGAAAAAAAACAAAACACAATAGATCAGATGATATTTGAGCTTTAAAATAATCACAGAAAAATTTAAAAAAATGTTAAAAAATATATAAAAAATAAAAAAGATATAAAAGTTCAAATCAACCCCCTTTCCGTATAAGTAAAAAATAAATACCTAAATAACAATAAATATAGACATCATGGGTATCACCGTGACCGAAAACGCCCGTACTTTTAAAATATAAAAAAAAATTTCAATACGGCGAATTGTGTGGCGGAAAAAAGCGTCCAAATGGCGATTCGCAGTTTTTTGTCCCTTTTTTTTTCTAAAAAAATTAAATAAAAAGTGATCAAAAAGTCATACACACCCCAGAATGGTATCAATAAAAACTTCAGACCGCCCCGCAAAAAATGAGCCCCCATACAGCTCTGTACACATAAATACCAAAAAGTTATAGGGGTCAATATATGACAAGGAAAAAAAAAAAAAAAAAAGGGCAACTTTCTAATTATTTTATCACCATCTAAACGCAGGAAAAACTATACATATTAGGTATTGCCGGATTCGTACTGACCAGTAGAATGAAAGTAATGGATCAGTTTTAATGCACATCGAATGCTGTAAATAAGAAACCCGTAGAACTGTAGCGGAATAGCGTTTTCTTTGCAATTTCACCCGGTTTGGAATTTTTTTCCCGCTTCCCACTACACCGTATGCAATATTAAATGGTGGCGTTGGAAAGTACAACTTGTCCCGCAAACAACAAGCCCTCATACAGCTATGTGAACAGAAAAATAAAAGAGTTATGGCTGTTTGAAGGCAGGGAGCACAAAACGAAAATGCAGAACCGAAAAAAGCTCCGGTCGTGAAAGGGTTAAATATGTTGTGATCCCATAGTGTGGAATACAACACTGAATGGGCCTCATGTAATCATCATAGTGAGCAATGCAACTATTACAGAGACGGGGCAGCGAGAGAGGGCTGTGGCCTCAGGCTTAGGTGCATGGTGAGGATACATACCTTACACTTTCCAAAAAGTGCTGATTGTTGTGTTTTGGAACAGAACTGCAAAATCGACTTAATACAATGAGCATGGCACAGCACTACAATGAGAGGTCTGTCCCTGCGCCTCCACATACTACTGGCTGTACCCCTGCAGTTGTGAACACGCTTTATGTGGGTTGGGGTCCACTCAGACCTCAGATGTATTTCATCCTCTCCTGTCGTTAAAGGGCATCTGTCAGCAGTTTTGTACCTATGAAACTGGCTGACCTGCTGGCAGCTGAAGGCATCTGTTTTGGTCTCATGTTCATATGTGCCCGCATTGCTGAGAAAAATGATGTTTTAGGATATGCAAATGAACCTCTAGGAGCAACGGGGGCATTGTCATTACACTTAGAGGCTCTGTTCTCTCTGCAACTGCCGCACCCTCTTCACTTCGATTGACAGGGCCAAGCAGTGAAAACGTCATCACACCTGGCCCTGTCAATCAAAGTGCAGAGGGCACGGCAGTTGTAGAGAGAGCATAGCATTTAGGTGTAACTGCGACGCCCCTGTTGCTCCTAGAGGCTCATTTGCATACATAAAAACTTCATTTTTCTCAGCAATGCGGGCACATATGAACTTGGGACCAACATAGATGCTTTCAGCTGCCAAGCACACATGGAACAGGTCAGCCAGTGTCATAGGTACAAAACTGCTGACAGATACCCTTTAATATTTCATGTAAATAAGCATTTCAGTGCACTGAGGAGCATGAAAACCCTGCCCTCTCAGTGCACTGAGGCACCCACGGAATGAGGAATAAAAGAAGAAGAAGGTGTCATTTTAATCGTTAGGATCAACCTTACCAAACAGCACGCCTGGTTTAATAGGGTTGATCCTGCTGATGTGTGCTTTTTAATACTGCAATAAAAGAAAAATATAATAAAATATAGTAATAAAACTATAAGTAACAGTAAAGCCTACAAGTCTTACATAACTTTATTCTCCAACCAGTCATGAAATAAAATGCTGCCGCAGCCCTGACCCGCTCCTCGTCCTCCTCACAGAAGGGGATCCCCTCCCCTCCTCCAGGGAAAAGCCCGTAGCTCTGGATTAAAACTCATTACTGGTTGAACGGTCTAAAATTAGCCATAACCACTGGGAGCTTAATACGTAAATCAGACGCGGAGGGGGGGGGAACTCCAGCTGTCTTCAGATCGCCCACTCTGGAGTCCCTAATTCCATGGGTACTGAAGTTTGCTGGTGTGATATGGACACCTCTCTGGGGACTAGCAGGGACTGTCTAATACACAGACAGGTACAGAACCAGCAGGAAATATCGACGTGTATTGGACGCTGCAGATTCGCCTCCACGGATTTGCATGTGGCACATTTGCAGCATTGTACAGTATCACACTGCGGAGAGGAAACCGCACATAATTTGACACGTGGTGTACATTTGAAATTTGCAGCATGTCTGTTATGTCATTCCTTTATTATTTCTGCTAGAAATTATAAATAAATTGCTAGCAGTCTGCAGTAAGGGTACAGAGGGGAGGTAACCAGTTGGGGGGGTGTCCCTGCACAGTCTGACTTTATCCAATCAGTGCTGCCCTATTCAGACAGGGATACACCCCCAACTTGTTACCTCCCCTCTGTACCCTTACTGCAGACTGCTAGCAATTCATAACTTCTAGTAGAAATAATAAATGAATGGCACAACATAGAGACATAAGAATAGATGCTATAGAATTGTTATTACGTGGGGATGCCGATCTTAATAACCCCTGTGCTGGCGTGGATCTGCCGAAGTTACGTACAGGCGCCAGGTCGCGCCCAAGGATCTTAGTGGGATCACAGTGTGGCGATGCTAGTATAGAAATGAACGGAGTCTCAGCAGGGCTCACATATTTGCCGTGACCGCGACCCCAGGACTGCAAAAAATAAAGCAGTATTGGAGTTTTCGCAGTTCTGGGGTCACGGTCATGGCACACATGTGAGTCACGCTGCAACAACATTCATTTCTATACTAGCACCACTACACTGCGATGCCACTGAGAACCTTGACGGCTGCATTGACAAGCAGCAATCATCCCCTCTATATGGAGAGGAGTGATCACTACTACGATCATTCATCCCCATACAGATTCATTGCTTATCAGCAGCACATCCCTGCTTGAAGTGGACGATGACTTGCCGATAAAACATGATTTTATTTTCCGCATAAACGAAGAAATCGAATGACAAACAAGCAATTATCTAGAAGGTGCGTTCTTATTAACCTTCATTACGGATAATCTACCCATGTAAATAGGCCCATAGTCTGGCGCTGTGCATGCTGATCCTCAGCGCGGTTACAAAGCATGTCTCCTGCTCCGGAGGACCTGTCCTGTCCTCCATTACCTGGACAATCCATTGACATAAATGGACACTGTGTAATCCTTCATTTCCCCTGTGGCGCTGTAGAGAAACCGAACACTTACTTCCAGGTTTCAACAGATTGTTGGATAACACTTTGTGATCAGACTACTAACAAGTAGGGATTATCTAAGGTGGAGAACCACTTTAAAAAATCTGTGGCTAGAATAGGTGGAGTCTTCACTCTGTCAGTCCATTGTTATTTGCACTGGGTCCATGGTCTGCGGCAAAGGTTAAAGGGGTTATCCAACCCCTATAATGCCCCCCAAAATGCTGGGGCACCACATACAGGTTGTACTTACCCCCGCTCCCCGGATAAACTGGGATTACTGCAAGCAGCATGTGCTAGAGCCGGCCCTAAGGTCCAGGCTTCATCAAAGTGAGGAATGCTCCATGTCACCAGCACCGAAGCCATGGGGAAGATTTATCATTCCCCCACCCTACCCATGCCAATTTCCAGCATAAAAAAACCCTGGATCTGCAACTTTTTAACCATTACTGTGCCTAAATCTAGGTGCAAGTGGTTTTTCTACAGCATCCTCCCCACTTTTTGAAAAAAGGGACATGGCAGGGAGTGGAGGAGGCCATAGACCCCGACACATTTATCATAGTCTACACCAGTTTTTTGGCGTAAATGATGACTTAAATGTCTCCCATATGCCCGGGCCCCTGACACTGAATCTACTTACCTGGCTCCCCGCACTGCTCCTTGTCCCCGCACTGTCGCTGCTTCTTCTCCCCGTGCGCGGATGAAAACATCCGCTGTCGGGGGAAGAAGAAAGCAAATGGTAAGCAAGGACGGGGACCAGCCTCCTTAGCCTCCTGCCATTGGCTGCTCCCCCCCGACACCGGATGTTTTCATCCGCGTGCGGGGAGAAGCATCAGCGGCGGTGCAGGGACTAGGAGCGGTGCAGGGAGTGGGGAGCCAGGTAAGTATAGTCATTGAGTAGGGCCCGGCATATGGGGGGCATTTAATAGTCTTGGATAACCACTTTAAGTCTACAGTTGACGCAGATTTCAATCATGAACTCCTGGAGGAGGATGTGATTCCTTTATGACGAGGCCTGCAACAGGTCATAAATTAAAGGGGTTCTCCGAGTTATATATATTGATGACCTATCAGATCGGCGGGGGTCCGACACCTAACTGCCCCATTCATTTCAATGGGAAGAATCGCTCCCATACAAGTCTATATGAGGAGATGTGGTTCATGCCGTCCTGCCTCGGTATAATATGTCCTATGAATATATCGTAATTGAATTTTTCAATAAATGCGTGTTGGATAAATTCTACTTACCAGGTTGTGGTTTGCTGTATTGGAGTCATCTTCAGGAAAAGGGATATAGACGCCTAATGCCACGCAGTTTGCAAAAATGGTCATGAGAATGAGGATATCAAACGGTCTGGAGGAAGAGTTTTAAGGAAAATGTGAATGGAGACTTAAAAAGAGACAAAGCTGAAACTGACATATTCAGGCTGTATTACACCGCTCGATGTTCAGGGACTGCGATCGGCGATGGATAATAACACACCTATCGGTGCTCCTTTGCATCAGTCTAATTACACAGGCTGATGCCAACTAAATGTGGGAGGAACGATTCCTATGTAATTTTGGCCTGCGTCCGATTTGCATTTTTTGCGGATCGCACACAGACTGTTCATTTCTATGGGTCTGCAAAAAATGCGGACAGCACGGATGACATCTGTGTGCTGTACGCATCTGCGCAGCCGCTCCTCAAATTATAGAACATGTCCTCAAACCACAAAATAGATACAGTGGTGTGCATGAGACCTTAAAGGGGTTGTCCCACCAAAACAATTCTACAGTTTTCAAACCAGCTCCTGGATCTGAATACTTCTGTAATTGGATGTAATTCAAAATTTCATATGATCTTATGAGTGAGGGACAGTAGTCTCTAGTAATCTATGATGCTGTGCGCTCCTGTGCACGCGATCTATGCCGCTCCGGGACATATGGCCCGCTCACGGACTGTATGTCTTGGAGCACATACGGTCATGTGCAAGGGCCCTTATTCAATAAAATCTATCTGTATAGCGCCACCTGCTGATTGTTTTCTTCTTAGTTCTTTGACCTGCTCACTGAGATGGTCGCACATGCTCAGTTTCATCCTCCAACTGCCTCCAGAGCTGTGATAGGAAGATCTGAGACACGCCCCCTGAGCTTGAGCTATGATAGGGACAGCTGAGACACGTCCCCTGAGCTGTGATAGGGAGAGCATGGACACGCCCCCTGAGCTGCAGCAGAAAAGACACTCCCCTTGAGCTGTCAGCTTGATATAAATCTAGCAGAGCAATGCAATGAATGTGGAGATCTCTGGATCCATGTGAGGTACAGAGCTGGTTCTAGCTTTGTTAGAAAGGTATCGTCATGGACTATAGGATGTCTGATTTTCATTTTTTATATTAGTCATGGGAAACCCCTTTAAGGCAAATATGAATGAAGCAAGTAGGTCTGCAACATGGCCAAATCCCATATGTGCATGAAGCCTTAGGATAAACACGAATTAAGCTACCGCCAGGCAGGTAAATCTGCAACATGGCAAAAATCCACACCGACATACGCTTTTACTGCAATTTTGCACAGTTTTCAAACTGACCAGTAAAAGTCAGACAGTTTTGATGGTGCAAAACTGAGTGACCATTATGCAGATATTAAAAATCAACTAGTCGTGTGGTTTTCGCTCACAACACAGTTGTGTTTTGGCCGCCCTGTGGCTGCTCTGTGTGGTGTACCCTTATAACCGGACCCAGGAGGCAGCTACTTACAGCAGCGCATTTTAGTGTCTTTGGGGCTATTGTTTAGTCACATAGTCACCCACGCTGCATTAAAAGGCATAACCGCTGCTCTCCTCACCCTTACCATTCTGATGCTTCGCTCATTCAAAGCAAGGCCAAATCTAAGGCAGCCTAGAAGAGAAAAGCCAAACTAAATCTGCTGAGACAAACATCTCTTTACAACAAGACCATCCTATTGGGCATCTTGTAGACCATCTCCACTCTTCGCCTTTACCTCCCTGATGCTTCGCTTCTTCAAAGCAATGCCAAATCTAAGGCAGCCTAGAAGAGAAAAGCCAAGCTAGACCATCCTATGGAGCACCTTGTAGGCCACCTCCACCTGGTGCTATATAGAAATACCTGGGGCCTTGAGGGCCTCCTGGTCTGGCCGCTCTGGCCATTGCATACATAGTCTGACAGTAGCACAAAGGTACCTGACGAGTACAGGAACGCCCAGACCCAAATGTTATTATCTGTTACTCTGCTGCAGAAAAATGTCCATGGACTGGGTCCTGAATTACAGCTGGGGCCATCTGGACAAGCTGAATCCCTATGGAGGTCTGACACATGCTAAGCAGATGCTGGAATTCTGTTATGTACTGTCGTCCCGCCGTTCTCTACACTGAGTCATGCTGGAAGTATCAGAACTGCAAAAAGATAGACAACCGAGCAAGTCAAGAGGTCGAGTATCATACTAGAGGCGAAGAACGCTCCCCTAGGCCTGTGATGGCTAACCTCCGCCATGCCAGCTCTGGTCAAACTACAATTCCCAAGATGCACACTTGCTTGGCTGTTCTCAGAACTCCACAGAAATGAATGGAGCATGCTGGGAGTCGTAGTTTCACCACAGCTGGAGTGCCGGAGGTTAGCCATCACTGCTAGACGTCCTGCATTATTTCAAAGGCAGTGATGCTCTCTTACCGCACAACTTTGTATGTCATAATGAAAGAGAAATTCCGCTAGATTCAGAAACATCCATATATTTAAGTTATATTCTGACATTTTTTAGTTATATCTGTTCCTGAAAAAGCAGGATGACAACAGTATGGCCGCCAGGGGTTGTCACCCAGCTTCCGAGAGTAAAGAATGACAAATCTGCTTAGTTATACTTACTGTATCACAATATAACAAAGCAGACGGTACGTACTATTCTGGAACCAGGAAAGTAAAGATGGTGGCCGTATTGGTTGTCAACTTATTTGCTCATAGAACTGTGTGTTCACTGCATTTGAGCCTTTCGCTGGATGAATACACATTCCTGACATGCACCTCTGACAGAAGGCTTTGACAAGTCATACGGTGGGTTGAGACTCCAATTGTTAAAGGGCATCTGTCAGCAGTTTTGTACCTATGACACTGGCTGACCTGTTACATGTGCACTTGGCAGCTGAAGGCATCTGAGTTGGTCCCATGTTCATATGTGTCCGCATTGCTGAGAAAAATGATGTTTTGTTATATGCAAATGAGCCTCTAGGAGCAACGGGGGCGTTACCATTACACCTAGAGGCTCAGCTCTCCCTCTCTTCTTTGATTGACAGGGCCAGGCAGTGAAAAAGTCTTCACGTATGGCCCTGTCAATCAAAGTGCAGAAGGCACAACAGTTGTAGAGAGAGTAGAGCCTCTAAGTGTAATGGTAACGCCCCCGTTGCTCCTAGAGGCTCATTTGCATATAATAAAACATAATTTTTCTCAGCAATGCGGACACATATGAACATGGGACCAACACAGATGTCTTCAGCTGCCAAGTGCACATGTAACAGGTCAGCCAGTGTTATAGGTACAAAACTGCTGACAGATGCCCTTTAAGAGTGGTGGCCTACTGCACATGAAAGCATAGTCTGCTAC
The DNA here is from genome assembly GCA_900303285.1 of Rhinella marina. Taxonomy (NCBI): domain Eukaryota; kingdom Metazoa; phylum Chordata; class Amphibia; order Anura; family Bufonidae; genus Rhinella; species Rhinella marina. The sequence continues at coordinate 60,171 of ONZH01004231.1, forward strand.
ACTTTCTTATACAGTTAAAAAGAAGTCAGCTGATAAGTACCTCCCCACCGGAGGATAAAACTACACTCAGGTGAATGGAGTTCTGTGGATACATTTGACATACTGTAAACACTGGCATAAAAGCCAAATTTATGGCTCACATGCAGCTAACTTTGACCATTTTTATGGATTTTGAATGCAGACCGTTGTGAAGGATACTTCCATTCCACAATACTGATGCAGGCTCTACGGATTGGGTTGTTGAGGTACAAACAAAAGAGAGCCCTTGGACTTCGGTGCACCCCGCTGCCTCCTTGGTTCTTGTGCTTGCTGTAATGCTGCCTCTTCTTCTGGGCTTGAGAGCTGGTGGTTGAGTTGAGTGTATCAGTCCCATTCATCACCACTCCATCCACAGAGTACCGCCAACAAGTCAGCACCGCCTCCGCGGTCTCCATGAAGGGCTCCGCCTCCTTGTTGGAGTACGGAGGGGCCGGGCCTGCAGAAAAATGACATGGTAAGAATGTATGTGGAATTTTCTACCCCTACACAGTTCACTACTACCACTATTATCACTGGTGTTTCATATGCTGGTCCCCTGGTGTAATATAGTCTCCTCTTACTACAGTGAATTCAGAAAGTCTTCATACCCGTTCACTTTTTTCACATTTTATGACGTGGCCTTGTGCTAAAACAATAAAAAATCAAGGTTTCCCTGTCATTCTGCACTCAATACTCCATAATGAGAAAATGGAAACAGAATTTTAGAAAGTTTTCCTAATTTATTAAAAAGGAAAAACTAAAATTTTGCATGGAAATAAGCATTCTGACCCTTTGCTACGACACTTTTGCTCTGGGGGTCTTGTATTTCTCTTGATCTTGAGATGTTTCTACGCCTTGATTAGAGTCATCTTTAGTCATTTCAGTTGACTGGACTTGATTTGGAAAAACACAGCCCTGTCCATATAAGATCTCACAGCTAACAATGCATACCAGAGCAAAAACCAAGTCCGAGGAGGTAAAAACTGCCTGTAGAGCTCAGAGACAGGATTGTGTGGAGGCACAGATCTGGAGAAGGGCACACAAAATGTCTGCTGCCCTGAAAGTTTCCAAGAGCACATAGGCCTTCATAATTCTTGAACGGGAGAAGTTTAGAACAATCAGGACTCTTCCTAGAGCTGGCTGCCCCACCAAAATAAGTAATTAAGATAGAAGGACCTTGGTAAGAGAGGTGACCAAGAACCCAATGGTCACTCTGGAAGAGCTTCAAAGATCTTGTGTCCAGATGGGAGAAACTTCCAGAATGGCAACCATCACTACAGCCTCCACCAATCTGGGCTTTGGGTGATCAGAAAGAAGTCTCTCCTCAGTACAAGACACATGAAAGTTTGCAAAAAGCACCTAAAGGATCCTAAAACTGTGAGAAACAAGAGTCTTTGGTCTGATGAAACCAAGATTGAACCTATTATCCTATGTTTGGAGGAAACTAGGCACTGATCATCACCTGCCCAATATCATCCCTACAGTGATGCATGGTGGTGGCAGCATCATGCTGAGGGGGTGATTTTCAGTGGCTTGGACTGGTTGAGGGGAAGCTGAATGGAGCAAAGTACAGAGATATTCCTAATGAGAAAGAGAGGGGTCGTTGATCCAGGGAGTAATTCTGATTGCCTGATTGGAGTCGGGAAGGAATTTTTTTCCCTAAAGTGGGGAAAACTGGCTTCTACCTCACAGGGTTTTTTTTGCCTTCCTCTGGATCAACTTGTAGGAAAACAGGCCGAACTGGATGGACAGATGTCTTTTTTCGGCCTTATAAACTATGTTACTATGTTACTATGTAATGAAGACCTGACCCAGAGTGCTGTGGACCTCAGACTGGGCCGTTGGTTCACCTTCCAACAAGACAATGACCCTAAGCACACAGCCAAGACACCACAGGAGAGGCTTAAAGGGGTTATTCAAGACCTATAATGTCCCCCACATATACGCCCAGGCCCACAGCCACATCGTTTTTGATGCCGGCACGGCCGTTGCCACATCTCCCTGTTGTGCGGATGAAAGCATTTAGAGATGGGGGGGTGCAGCCAATAGCATAACGCGTCAGGAACAAGCCTCCTTAACATCACGGGTGACGCTAGGGAGGCTCGTTTCCGTTGCAGCATGCTATTGTCCCCCCCCCCGATTCATCGTTTTTTATCCATGTGACGGAGAGGCAGCGGCGGCCCCACTGGCATCAGAAGCAATGCAGGTGCCGGGAAGAAAGTTAAGTACAACCTCTTTAAAGAGTTTCTGTCACCAGTATTTCGGTCTGAATCAGGCTGACATTAGAGATGTGCTAATGTCACCTGATTCCAAATATATATCTGTTTTATTTACTGGTGCCCCCCATTTTTATATAAAATGAACTTTTATGTTATGCTAATGAGGCCTCTAGGTGCAAGGGGCGTTACCCCTGCTCCTAGAGGCTCTGTTGATTGACAGGACCAGGCAGAGAAGAAACACTCCATTCACCATAGCTTGCAAGGACCTTCAATGATGTCATGACCATGTGATCAGTCACATGGTTAGGATCACACAAACAGCCTGTCTCCTCCTAAACCATGTGACTGATCACATGGTCATGACATCATTGAAGGTCCTTGCAAGCTATGGTGAATTGAGTGTTTCTTCTCTGCCTGGTCCTGTCAATCAACAGAGCCTCTAGGAGCAGGGGTAACGCCCCTTGCACCTAGAGGCCTCATTAGCATATAATAAAAGTTCATTTTATATAAAAATGGGGGCACCAGTAAATAAAACAGATATATATTTGGAATCAGGTGACATTAGCACATCTCTAATGTCAGCCTGATTCATACTGAAAAAAACGGTGACAGAAACCCTTTAAGGCTGTATTACACAGCCCGATGTGGCAGACGATTGTCAGAAAGGAAGCTTTCCCTCCCGGCAATCGCCTGCTCACTAGCGGAGAAGCCCTTTGCTATTAAACACAGCAATCTCCTCCGCAGCATAGGGAGGAGAGATCGCTATCACATTGCTTGTCCCCATGCTGTATAGTGGTTAGCCGGCGGCAGATCGTAGGCACCTCGTTCTGCTGCCTGCAAATGATAATTTTTTAACATGTCAAAAGATTTGGATTGCCCAATGATCAAGCTCGTTCATCAGGCAATCAGCGGCGGTATTACACTGAATGCTCGATACTGATTATCTGCTGAAAAATCAGGCAGTGTAATACAGGCTTTAGGGATAACTCTGTGAATGTCCTAGACTCAGGGGTCATCAACCTTTGGCACGCCAGCTGCTGTGAAACTACAATTCCCAGCAGGCGCCAAGTATGCATGCTGGGAGTTGTAGTTTCACGACAGCTGGCGCGCCGGGGGTTGCCTATCCCGTCCTAGAGTGGCCCAGCAAGTCTTAAACCCAATCGAGGACCTCTGGAGAGACCTGAAAATGGCTGTCCATCGATGATCCACATCAAACCTGACACAGCTTACGAGGATCTACAGAGAAGAATGGCAGAAAATCTCCAAATCCAGGTGAGCAAACCTTGTGGCCTCATCCCCAAGAAGACTGGAATCACTGCCAAAGGGGCTTCAACTAAGTCCTGAGTAAAGGGTGTGAATACTTCTGTCAATGTGAGATTGTAGTTTTTCCTTTTCAATAACTTGGCGAAGATTTTGAACATTCTGTTCTTACTTTCTCATTATGGGTGGAAGGGGGGAAAAACTTGATTTTTATAAAAATTTTAGCACAAGGCCGCAACATAACAAAATGTGAAAGGGTCTGAAGACTTTCTGAACGCTCTATACATATGTTTAAAGATGACCTCTCCCCTCTCCTGACATGCCTGTTTTAATAGCTTCATGCATTCCCCATGTAATAACAATTCTGGAACATCTATTCTTATGTCTCTATGTTGTGCCATCCCTTTGTTATTTCTGCTAGAAGTTATAATTGAATTGCTAGCAGTCTGCAGTAAGGGTACAGAGGGGAGGTGACCAGTTGGGG
>ONZH01004232.1:0-70091 GCA_900303285.1 Rhinella marina
TCATCTCCGAATTGTTTGATCACTTTCAAGGTGCTACGGTCTTCACTAAATTAGACCTGCGTGGAGCCTACAATTTGATCCGAATTCGGAGAGCAGATGAGTGGAAGACCGCATTCAACACCAGAGACGGTCATTACGAATATTTGGTAATGCCATTCGGACTTTGTAACGCTCCAGCAGTGTTTCAAGACTTCCTCAACGACATCTTTAGAGATCTCTTGACCACTGCCGTGGTAGTGTATCTGGATGACATTCTTATATTTTCCGCTGATTTGTCTTCTCATAGACGCATGGTAAAGGAGGTATTGCGTCGTCTCCGAAGTAACCACCTCTATGCAAAACTTCGAAAAAACTCAGTTACCATTCCTCGGATACATTGTATCTGGACAGGGACTCCAGATGGATCCAGACAAGTTCAGATCCATTATGTCTTGGCCAAAGCCACAGTCTTTGAAGGCAGTGCAGAGGTTTCTTGGTTTCGCTAACTACTACAGACGTTTTATACCTCACTTCTCGTCTTTAGTGTCCCCTCTCATGGCCCTGACACGAAAGGGCGCTAACCCCTGGAAATGGACGCCGGAGGTGGAGCGCGCTTTCACTGCCCTTAAAGAGGCTTTCTCATCTGCAACGGTGATTCACCGCCCCGATCCCCAGCATCCCTTCTTTGTAGAGGTAGATGCATCTTCTGTGGGGGCTGGAGCCTTTCTGTACCAGAAAGATGGCAAGGGGACAAAATTGTCTTGCGGATTGTTTTCCAAAGCTTTCAATCCTGCAGAGCGAAATTATAGTATTGGGGATCGTGAGCTATTAGCGATCAAACTGGCCCTAGAAGAGTGGAGACATCTTCTTGAAGGGGCCCTATTCCCAGTCCAGATTTTCACTGATCATAAGAATCTGTTATATTTACAATCTGCGCAAAGGCTAAATTCTAGGCAGGCGAGGTGGGCACTCTTCTTTTCCCGTTTCAACTTTGTTCTACACTTTGTTAACGGGGACAAGAATGTAAGGGCGGACGCTTTGTCCCGCACTTTCGATGCCCATGGAACTGAACCGGAATTACGTGCTATGATTCCACCTGAGAAGTTGTTGCCTCTAAACCCAATTAATCTGCGTCAGTTGCCTCGTGGCAAGACTTATGTGCCGGATTCTCGCAGACAGGAGATTCTCTCCTGGGGGCATACTTCTCGGCTGGCCGGGCATCAAGGTCCCAAAAGAACAGTGGAACTCATTTCACGATACTACTGGTGGCCGGGTCTCGGTCGGGATATACGTGCATTCACTCAGGGGTGTACCACATGTGCCTGTAACAAACCATCCCGTCAAAAACCATCGGGGTTATTAATGCCTTTGCAAGTCCCAGAGAGTCCTTGGCAGGACATAGCTTTGGACTTCCTGATGGGGCTTCCCCGTTCTGAGGGAAATACTGTGATCTGGGTAGTGATAGATCTGTTTTCTCATGCGTGCCATTATGTCGCCCTACCCGAGGTACCCTCCGCTCCTCGTCTGGCGGAACTGTTTTTTCGCCATGTTTTTGGTCTGCATGGTCTGCCTCGACGGATTGTATTGGACAGGGGTCCTCAGTTCGCTGCCAGGTTCTGGAGGGAATTGTGTCATTTGCTGGGAGTTGAAGTAGATCTCTCTTCGGCCTTTCATCCCCAGACCAATGGCTTGGCGGAAAGAGTGAATCAGTCTCCTCAGATCTATCTTCGTCATTTCGTTTCGGCAAGACATGACAATTGGTCTGAACTATTGGCATGGGCAGAGTTTGCCGCTAATAACTCTGTTTCCGATGCGACTGGTAAGACCCCCTTTTTTGTTCAGAATGGGCAACATCCTCGCCTTCCTTTACCAATGGCCGTCACAGCGGAGGTGCCCGCCGTAGCGGACTCCGCTTCTCATCTACAAGAGGTATGGCAACAAACTCAGTCATCTTTGACAGCTGCTAAAGCTAAGATGAAACAGCAAGCTGACCGTAGATGTTCTAGTGGTCCTGAGTTTGAGCCTGGAGATCTGGTTTGGTTATCTTCTAGATTTATCCGGCTTCGTGTGGCCTCCCTGAAGTTTGCACCTCGCTACCTCGGTCCTTTTCGCGTCCTGCGTCGAATCAACCCTGTCACTTATCGTGTTAAGTTGCCTCGATCCTGGAGAATTGTGAATTCTTTCCATGTGTCGCTTCTAAAACCGGTACGACTCAATAGATTCTCTCCTCCGGTACAAGAGGAGACTGAAGCTGTTGAGGCTGAGTATGAGGTACGGGAGATTCTTGACTCTAGGACCATACGAGGTACCACGTCCTACTTAGTGGACTGGGTTGGGTTTGGGCCTGAAGAACGTTCTTGGGAGCCAGAAAGTAATCTTAATGCGTCAGATCTTATTGTGGCCTTTTGGAGGAGGAGGGGGGCCCTCAGGGGGGGTACTGTAAAGCGCGTGCATCGACGTCGTGCACGCGGTCGCTTGCCCTCCTGGGCTGCGGGTGTTGGTGAAGGGGCACGGGCAAATCTCAGTACAATATCCTTGTGCCCACAGTCCTACTGCAGTGAACAAGGTCCGGCACAGGAAGTGGTCATGCGCCAGCTCCTTGAGACCTCTGGTGATGTCACTTCCGCCAGGCGTTCACAGGAGGTATGTCAGGCACCACGCCCTGCCCTTGGGACCTCTGGTGAGGTCACTTCCGCCAGGCGTTCACAGGAAGTATGTCAGTAACCACGTCTCTGCCAATTAGCTCACTGCTATTTAAACCCTGAGCTTCTGCTGGGCAGGGCCGGTGCCTTGTTGTTCATGTGCGACTGCTATACGGTCCGGTCCATTTGCTAATTGACACTGAATGGTTTATTGAGTGTTTGTGTGCTTTCTTGCACTGGTGCGTGGTTTCACGTACCTGCTTCACTGTCTGTCTTTTGTCTGGTGTGTATCACTCTGACTGTTTGAAAGCCTCGCTTGTGGCCGTGCCGTAGCCCCCTCCTGGAGCACGGGTACACGGTGGGCGTCGCTCGTCTGGAGGTCTGTGAAGCCAAAGCTCTGGCTCCAGCCTCAAGCGCTTTTGAGCAGTACGTGTTTGTGTAAGTGTTTACCTTACTATTTGTTATCTTGCCTCCTATATCATTTCCCAAGTGGCAGAGTCACTTATTTATTTTATTTGTGCCTCAGTGGCCTAACATGTGGCTGGAGCGTCTGCTTTGGCTCCTGCAGCTGGAACGTCTACTTTGGCTCGTGCGGCAGAGGCGGCTGGAGCGTCCACTTCACCGCCCAGGAGGAGATCCACCCCTTCCATACACCAGAACCCAATTGTTCCACCATCTGTGAGAGCCCATGCACAGACCCCCTGGGACTATAAAACCGCAGTGGAGGACTGGGTCATACAGGTACTCGACCACCCTAGGCCAGGAGATCCTTCATTGGAACGGAGAAAGGGAACTATGATTTGGTTTTCCGTTGGGAGAGGGTCTGGCTTCCTGCAGGATGATGAGGATGGAAAATAATATTTTTGGGCCGCAGGTCAGTGAAATGGCCATACCTGCCACAACATCGGCATAGCCTGTACGTGAGGGATCAGGTGGGGTACACCCCCATGGCATCCCTGAAAGGCCCATTTGCGACCGGGGTTACCCTCCTTTCAAAGCCTCTGGTGCCTACAACGGAACCAGAAGTGTGGCCGGATGAACCACCAGGTCCAGGACGCTTGCGCTGCCTGCAGGAGTTCCCAGATGGCGTCCTCCGGTTCAGGGAAAAGCCAAAGCCTCAGCCGGAGCCTCTGATTTCTGGACTGCCAGCACCACCACCACCACCACAGTCCTTACAGCTGGGTCAGCTGTTATCGTTCACCTTCCAATCCACGGTGGTCCACCAATACCAGCTGCCGTAGAAGATTAAGCCAGCAGCAGCCGGGGAAGCTGGGGCTTCTTTCCTGGATGCAACCTTTCCGGAACCGCTGCAGCTGGAAGTCCTTACTCCTGCTGTCCCGGCAGGAGCATCCGGAAAAGTGAAAATGGCTGCAGCATGCGTCACCACCACCCAGACCCGGTCAAGTCCAACTTCAGGAAGAAGAGGGCACTGGAGTTCCACCACCGCAGCGAGCATGGCCTACAAGAGGCAGGAGCGTCCTCTGATGAGCTTCAGCAGCAGCTCGAACGAGGAGGACTTCAGGTCCCTCATATAAGGAACCCAACTACTGGCAGTGTCAAGGACACTGCAGAAGGACCTATGGGAGCCACGCCATGGACTGCACCTAACGGGTGAGATGCTAGTTGGCAGTTGTTTTTGTTTGTTTCTGTTGCCCCCTTTTGACTCTCACCCATCTCACCTCAGATGGGCATGGCTGTCAGGACTCCGCCCATTCTGCAGAAATGTCCCTGTTGCGCCAAAGTGCGCCTATTTTCCTTTTTACCCCCTTCTCAGGTTAATTGGAAGCCCCCTTTTCCAAAAGGGTTCTCTATTTGTTGCTATTCTCTATTATCCATGTGGATTACACAATACCTGTTTGGACTACAATTTTACCTCACATGGATTACAATTGAATTTTGGAATATGTGTTCCAGACAGACAGTGTTTTATCATGCCAACCAGGATCCATAAGGAGAGACTTAAACGTATATCTGAGCCTTTTATGCTTGCAAATGTGAAATTGATTGCATTAAAATGTTTGCATACTTATGTTTTTGCTGTATTTTAGCTACACTGTTTTTAATGGTTCAGCACTTTAGCCCATTGTGTGTATTCTTTTTTTGGTACTGCAATGTGTCCTATCATGCACTTATTGTACTGTGTTTTTAGTAAATTATTCACTTATTGATAGCTAGCAGCAGTGAGCACCTTAATTTTCTGGTTCTAGACTGCCTCTAAAGATTATACGCCGTGGCCTAGCCTCGTGCGTATGACGCATTCGCGCATCAATAGTACTCTAAAGATTCGCACGCACTTTTGTACGCTAATGCTTAGGTATTGCGTACTTTTAACTACGCTGACTGTACTACGTAATTTGGGCAGGAATGTTTGCAAAAAACATGTATTTTTTTACGTAGATTTGACGAATAAGTTCGTTTAAATACGAATCTTGTCAGAAATTCGGCGAATATTCGGCGAAGCAAATTTTTAATTATTCGCTCATCTCTAGTACATAGTAATTTGGAAATCCCCCTCATCACATTTCCCTTCCCTGACCATCCCCTCCCTCTTTTGCCTGTTTACCTGTTTTTTCTTGCTTTTCTTTATGTTTATGTTCTGATAGTTATGCATATACACTGCTCAAAAAATAAAGGGAACTCTTAAACAACACAATGTAACTCCAAGTCGATCACACTGATTGTGAATCAATTTCTCCTACTGTTGCAAATTGAACAGACAACAGGTAGAAATGATAGGCAATTAGCAAGACAACTCCTATAAAGGAGTGGTTCTGCAGGTGGTGACCACAGACCATTTCTCTGTTCTCATCCATTTTGGCTGTTGTTTTGGTCACTTTTGCATTTCGGCATTGCTCTCACCCCTAGAGATAGCATGAGACGGTGTCTACAACCCACAGAAGTTGCTCAGGTAGTGCAGCTCATCCAGGATGGCACATCAATACGAGCTGTGGCAAGAAGGTTAGCCGTGTCTGTCAGCACAGAGCCTGAAGGAGATACTAGGAGACAAGCCAGTACACCAGGAGACATGAAAGGGGCCATAGGAGGGCAACTACCCAGCTGCTACTTCCTCCTTTGTGCAAGGAGAAACAGAGGAGCAGTGCCAGAGCACTGCAAAATGACTTCCAGCAGGCCACTAATATCCATGTGTCTGCTCAAACTATCAGAAACAGACTCCATGAGGGTGGTATGAGGACCCAACGTCCACAAGTAGGTGTTATGCTTACAGCCGAAAACCGTGCAGGGTGATTGGCATTTGCCAGAGAACACCAAGATTGGCAGATTCAACATTGATAGCCTGTGCCCTTCACAGATGAGCAGGTTCGCACTGAGCCATGTGACAGACGTGACAGAGTCTGGAGACGCGATGGAGAACATTCTGCTGCTGGCAACATCCTCCAGCATGACCAGTTTGACAATGGGTCAGTAATGGTTTGGGGAGGCATTTCTTTGGAGGGCTAAACAGCCCTCCATGTGCTAGCCAGTGGTTCCTTGACTGCCATTAGGTACCAGGATGAGATCCTCAGACCCATTGTGAGACCTCATGCAGGTGCAGTGTGCCCTGGATTCAGAGGCGTTGCTAGGGTCTCAAAAGATCCGGGGCCCAAGCCCCAATGAATATGGCCCTCAGTCACACCCCCCGGCATAAAAACCCCCACAGTCACCCCCCCAGCCGGGGCCGGTTTTAGACAAAATGTGGCTCTGGGCAAAATCAAAAGAGGGGCCAAAAATTTTGTAATAATGCGCTAACAACACAGTTACTGTATTTTTCGCTTTATAAGACGCACCACAGATTTTAGAGTAGCAAAATAAGAAAAAAATATTTTTCATCAGACCTCAGATCACCTTTTCCGACCCCATCAGACCTCAGATCAGCCCACTCAGCCCCCATCAGACCTCAGATCAGCCCACTCAGCCCCCATCAGACCTCAGATCAGCCCACTCAGCCCCCATCAGACCTTAAATCAGCCCACTCAGCCCCATCAGACCTCAGATCAGCCCACTCAGCCCCCATCAGACCTTAAATCAGCCCACTAAGCCCCCATCAGACCTTAAATCATCCCACTCAGCCCCCATCAGACCTCAGATCAGCCCACTCAGCCCCCATCAGACCTTAAATCAGCCCACTCAGCCCCCATCAGACCTTAAATCAGCCCCCATCAGACCTCAGATCAGCCCACTCAGCCCCCATCAGACCTCAGATCAGCCCACTCAACCCCCATCAGACCTTAAATCAGCCCACTCAGCCCCCATCAGACCTTAAATCAGCCCCCATCAGACCTCAGATCAGCCCACTCAGCCCCCATCAGACCTCAGATCAGCCCACTCAGCCCTCATCAGCCCCCATATGAGCCCACTCAACCCCCATATGCAGCGTCAGGTCATCGTGCGCATACTACATCCTGACGCGGGATTTCTCTTCAGGCGCGCTTTCCACCAGCGAAGATTGGTGAAAGCACCCTGTTCTGTAAATAAGCCTCAGCCTGTACCAGGCTTCCAGGTTCATTGTTAGTATATCCCAGTTCAGGCCACTAGGTGGCAGCAGTGAACTGTGATATAATGATTTCAATACAGACTAATGGAGCAATTTACATCTGATGATTGTAAGTTGTGGTCCACTTAGGGGACTTAAAAAGTAAAAAAATAAAAAAAAAGTTTTGAAAATATTAAAAAAAAACGTAAAATCACCCCATTCTCCACACAAAAAAAGAACAAAATGGCATTATAGGCATGCAAAAACACCCATACTTTTAAAATATTGAAAAAAAGTTTGCCTATATGGTGTAACAGAACACTTTATCTCCCAAGAAAATTGAATAAAAAGTAATAAACACACCCCAAAATGACAGGCTGTGTACTTAAGCTTTATTTAGCCTTTATTTTCAAAATTTCCTGTGGGGATTTGAACTCACAACCTACTACATTACAGGCAAGTACCTTAACCACTGGGCTATTGAGCTCAGTGTTCAGTCAATGGTGAAAAACCTCATAGAGGTTTCTCTGATATTGAAAAACCTCCTAAGAGGTTCTCTTGCATTATACAAGAGAACGTCTATGAGGTTTTTCATCATTTGCTTAACACTGAGCTCCATAGCCCAGTGGTTAAGGTACTTGCCTGTAATCTAGAAGGTTGTGAGTTCAAATCCCCACATGACACATGAGTATTTTAAAATTAGAGTCTAAACTAGACTTATAAATATTCAGGGTGTTCCCAAGCATAGTGTGAATACCCCTTTCACGTTGATAACACTAACTCCATATATGGACATATATGGAGTCAAAGCAGGGACTCCTAACCTGGGAAATTCCCCACTCTGGAGTCCCTACTGAAGCAGGGGGCCCCCTTAGAGGATCAGGTCAAACTGCAGCTGTCTCCACCAGTCCCGAGGTTCGGGGCAGTGGTAGATTGATTCGGGGCAGTGGTAGATTGATTCGGGGCGGCCCCGGATAAAAAGCCCTAGCGACGCCCCTGCCTGGATTCCTTCTGATGCATGAAAATGCTAGGCCTCACGTGGCTGAAGTGTGTCAGCAGTTCCTCCATGATGAAGGCATTGATGTCATGGACTGGCCGGCCCATTCCCTAGATCTGAATCCAATCAAGCACATATGGGACATCATGTCTCATTTCATCCACCAACACCACATTGCACCACAGACTGCCCAGGAGTTGACTGATGCTTTAATCCAGGTCTGGGAGGAGATCCCTTAGGAGAACATTCGCCACCTCATCAGGAGCATCCCCAGGCATTGTAGGGAGGTCATACCGGCACATGGAGGCCACACACACTACTGAGTCTCATTTCCTTGTCTTGAGGCATATCCACTGAAGTTGCATCAGCCTGAAATTTGATTTTCCACTTTGATTTTGAGTATCATTCCAAAGCCAGATCTCCATGAAATATTCATTTTGATTTAAATTGATAATATTTATGTTTTATTGTTCTCAACGTATTCCACTATGTAATGAATAAAGATTTGCAACTGAAATATTTCATTCATCTAGGATGTGGTATTTTTAGTGTTCCATTTTTTTGTATGGTGGGTATTTGTATGATATTATGTACAAGAGAAATCTAGCCGATGGATATGTATGACTAAAGCTACTGTATGTACAAACGGATGTATCGGATATGCCACATATTACTTAATTTGTACATTGTCTTCCAAGACTTCCTTGTTTTAAATACTAAACAAATGGGAGCAGTGCTGCAGTACCATTCACGGTCATTACTTAGTGAACATAGCTGTGCTTTTTCGGTGCCCATTACAGATCACAGTAGTCCATTCAAATAGCTAAATATGGGAGTCTCAGGGATTGGACCCTGATATTGATGGCGTTTTCTCAGGGTAGGTCATCCGTTTTACAGTCCCAAAAAAAAACCTTTTTTTTTTTTTTTTTTTACAAAATGTTTATTGAGTTTTTCAAATAGACAAAACTTTCAGATTACAAGTTTTCCATATCAAACTGACAATGGCATGTTCGTAAGTACAAAATGAATATTGATCAGATTATAAGACTTCCATATCAATGGACAAAGGTATTTGTACATATATAAAAGTAATAATAACAAATATAACTCAAAACCCTCCCCTTTCCCCCTTCTCCCCCCCTCCCCCTTTCTCAGGTGAACAATCTCCCTACGTTTCTGATTATGATATAGTGGCAAATCTTCTATCAGTATGGCTTCCCTATTATTGAGTAATCAGTGAATCAATGGACTTCAGTTTACATAATGTTCCAGCCTCTGTCAGAAAAGTACAAATAAATTGTCTCCATTTCCTAAAGAAAACCTTTGCCTGTGACTCTTGTTTCTCCTCAGCTTCAACTATTTCTGATATCATACATTGTTTCACTTGGACTATCACTTCTGACATATTAGGGCATTCTGGGTCTAGCCACCTACATAAAAGGTGTTGTTTAGCTGCCAGAATGAATAGATGTATTCTTTCTTTTACACTGTCCCCGAGTGTCCCTGAATCTTGGAAAATTTTCATCTCTGGTGTTTCTTGGAATGTGTTTCCTAGCTTATGTTTAAAGAACTCCCGCAAAAATTTTTATTCTCTGACCTTTTAGAAAGGTGCATGATATAATCTGTATTGATTGTCATTTTCTTATCAGTGACTGTTTCTGTGAGTAAAAACCTCTCTTCTTATTGTAGCTAGGTCATGTGACCAACTTCCTGACCTCCAACTGACCCAGGACAGAAAGCCAGTAACTGCTCTATTCATTCTTATGGGAGCCTCACTTTCAGTCTCATAGGAATACATAGAGAATTAGACTTCCTGTCCACACATAAGTCTATGTGTGAGTTGGTGGGTCTAATTGCTGGTCACATGACACAGATAAGAAACTTCAGGATGATATAAGTCAAAAATTCAGACACTGGTAAGAAAATGACATTCACTACAGATTACATCATGTACATTTCTAGCAGGACATGGAATAAAATTTTTGTCGGGAGTTCTTCTTTAAGGAGATCGTTCAATTGACTTTAATACCTTCTTTTAGGACATGCTACTAGTCTGTCTTGGCCTAATTTTGATTTGCCTTTCCGGAAACCATATATTGCCCGATGAATGATCCCGAATTGCGTCTCCCTCCATATTTCATTTACAGTCACCTTCTTTACTCGTGTCCACCCTGTCAAGATGACAGTATTGAGATTGTCTCTTGTGAAGTCCGATTTCCATCCCTTAAATATTTTAAAGTCAGAAGATTGCATAATTCGATCTCTAATATTTGCATATAAGATAGGTAGACTCAGTTTCCCTTGTTGGGATGACAAAGTGTCAAACTCATTGACTCGGGTTTCCTTAGAGTAATCTTTCATTTTTGCTTGTAGGAACTCTATGGGATGAGGTCTCTAACTTATATTTTTTTTGGAATTCCTTAAAAGTATAGTATCTTTTTCTTCCGGATGCCAGAAGTCAGATACAGTTTTCTGTGATATGGTGTCTTGAAGTGCACTAATTTTAGTCTGTGTTCCCACCACTGCCACAACCATCTTCAGTGGGTCTAGATATTTAGAGATTTGATAAATCAGGCCATAGCACTTACGGATTATTTTCCATGTCATTATGGAGTCTTTTAGCAAAAGACTCTTTTTGACTGACTACAGCAGTGTAGAGAATGAAGTATGTAATAGATTTCCCAATGCTGATTCTAGGGTATAATTCGAGTATTTGTTAGATTATTTTATCCATTCTATGCAGTGTCGTAATAGGCTAGCTAAATTGTAAGATCCTATGTCAATTAAAGCTATCCCTTCCCTCTCTTTAGTACATTTATATGGAAGACTAAACATAGCAGGATATCATTATACAAACTAAAACTACCCAAACTCCTTTCCAAGGAGTGTGATATCTTTGTGCTTCGGCAATATGGGGATAGTCTGTAATGAATAGAGAAGCCTTGGAAAGCTCATCATCTTTAAAAGATGGCATCTACCCAAGAACGACAAGGGCAAGTGCTGCCATTTCTTTAGGTCACCTATTATTGACTTAATTACAGGTGGATAGTTCAGGGAGTATATGGTTTCCAGAGTTTTGCCAATCTGAATACTTAAGTATCTATTTGAGGACTTACTTATATGGACCAGATTTTCTATCCCCTTCCATGTGCCCTGGGTTATTCGGGGAGACAAATCTAGAAGATCACATTTACTTTGATTGACTTTAAATCCCAAGAATGACCCATAATGTGAGAGCAATGCAAATACGTGAGATAGGTCCCTGTGTGGGCGTGCAATGTCATCTGCAAAAAGAGCGTGTTTGTCCTCCTATTTACCTATCTATATGCCTTGTATGTTCCCTGCTTGGCAGATGGCTCTGGACAATGGCTCTAATGCCAAGTTAAAGAGCAATGGCGAGAGTGGACATCCTTGTCTGGTATCTTTTTGCAAGGAGAAGGCTCTATATAGTGTGGTAAGATATGTTCGAAAAGAACCAGAAAACCCCATCTTATCTAGAACTAAATTGAGCCAAAACTATTTTCTTCCAATAATATAATGGGTTGCATCAAAAGAAGCATAGATGCCCGTGATGAGAACATAGTCCTGCCACTTTACAAATCACTAGTCAGACTACACATGGAGTATTGTGCACAGTTTTGGGCTCATGTGAACAAAGAAGACATAGCAGAGTTGGAGAGGGTTCAGAGGAGGGCAACTAAAGTAATAACTGGAATGGCTGCACTACAGTACCCAGAAAGATTATCAAAATTAGGGTTATTTACTTTAGAAAAAAGACGACTGAGGGGAGATCTAATAACCATGTATAAATATATCAGGGGTCAGTACAGAGATCTCTCCCATGAACTATTTATCCCCAGGACTGTGACTGTGATGAGGGGACACCCTCTGCGTCTGTAGGAAAGAAGGTTTGTACACAAACATAGAAGAGGATTCTTTACGGTAAGAGCAGTGAGACTATGGAACTCTCTGCCTGAGAAGGTGATGATGGTAAGTTCACTAAAAGAGTTCAAGAGGGGCCTGGGTGTATTTCTGGAGGGTAACAATATTACAGGTTATATCTACTAGAGATGGGTTGTTGATCCAGGGAGTTATTCTGATTGCCTGACTGGAATCGGGAAGGAATTTTTTCCCCTAAAGTGGGGAAAATTGGCTTCTACCTCACAGGGGTTTTTTGCCTTCCTCTGGATCAACTTGTAGGATAACAGGCCGAACTGGATAGACAGATGTCTTTTTTCGGCCTTATAAACTATGTTACTGTGCAAGCCTTCTACAAGATCATTAATAAATATATTGAAGAGAATAGGGCCCAATAATGACCTCTGTGGTACCCCACTAGTGACAGTGACCCAGTCTGAGTATGTGCCGTTAATAACCACCCTCTGTTTTCTATCGCTGAGCCAGTTACTTACCCACATACAGACATTTTCTCCCAGGCCAAGCATTCTCATTTTATATACTAACCTTTTATGTGGTACAGTGTCAAATGCTTTGGAGAAGTCCAGATATACGACATCTATTGATTCATCGCGGTCAAGTCTAGAACTTATCTCCTCATAGAAGCTGATTAAATTAGTTTGACATGACCGATCCCTCATGAAGCCATGCTGATATGGAGTTATTTTCTTATTTTCATTGAGGTACTCCAAGATAGCATCTCTTAGAAAACCTTCAAACAGTTTATCCACAACAGATGTTAAACTTACCAGCCTATAGTTTCCGGGCTCTGTTTTTGGACCCTTTTTGAATATTGGCACCACATTTGCTATGTGCCAATCCTGTGGAACACTCCCTGTCAGTATGGAGTCCTTAAATATCAGAAATAAGGGTCTGGCTATGACATTACTTAATTCTCTTAGGATACGGGGGTGTATGCCCTCCAGACCTGACGATTTGTCTATTTTAATCTTTTTAAGACGCCGCTGTACTTCTTCCTGGGTCAGACAGGGCACTTTTAATGGGGAATTTACTTTTATGTTCTGCATTTCATCTGACAGTTTATTTTCCTCAGTGAATACAGTCGAGAAAAAAATATTTAATAGCTTTGCTTTCTCCTCAACGCTCTCTTACAGCTCCCCCCTCATTACTCTGTAAGGGGCCGACACCTTCAGATTTATACTTTTTAGTATTTATATAATTGAAGTACATTTTAGGGTTAGTTTTACTTTCTCTTTACATATTCAATTTTTTCCTTATAGTTTTTCAGTGCTTCCTCGCTCCCCTCCTGTTTTAGCTATTTAAATGCTTTCTTTTTGCCATTTATTGCTTTCTTTACAGTTTTATTTATCCACATTGGTTTTTTCTTGTTTCTTAACCTTTTTTTCCCATAAGGTACAGTACAGACCAAACGTTTGGACACACCTTCTCATTCAAAGAGTTTTCTGTATTTTCATGACTATGAAAATTGTAGATTCACACTGAAGGCATCAAAACTATGAATTAACACATGTGGAATTATATACTTAACAAAAAAGTGTGAAACAACTGAAAATATGTCTCATATTCTAGGTTCTTCAAAGTAGCCACCTTTTGCTTTGATTACTGCTTTGCACACTGTTGGCATTCTCTTGATGAGCTTCAAGAGGTAGGCACCTGAAATGGTTTTCACTTCACAGGTGTGCCCTGTCAGGTTTAATAAGTGGGATTTCTTGCCTTATAAATGGGGTTGGGACCATGAGTTGTGTTGGGCAGAAGTCAGGTGGATACAACTGATAGTCCTACTGAATAGACTGTTAGAATTTGTATTATGGCAAGAAAAAAGCAGCTAAGTAAAGAAAAACGAGTGGCCATCATTACTTAGTCATGAAAATACAGAAAACTCTTTGAATGAGAAGGTGTGTCCAAACTTTTGGTCTGTACTGTATGTACCTCTCACAATTAGATATTAGAATGCTTTTAAAAATATCCCATTTTGTGGCTGTATTTTTATTTTTGAGGATTTTGTTCCAGTTAGTTCGGCCTATGGCCTCTCTTAGTTGGCTAGCATTTTAGATATTAATTTAATGTCCACATTTATCAGTGAAATTGATCTGTAGGATGTTGGTAGTGTAGGGTCTTTGCCTGATTTATGTAGAACTTTAATGTATGCTGTGTTGAAATGTAAAGGCATATCTATCCCTTCCATGTATCTCTAGTACACTTGATGCAGTAAAGGTGAGATTTAGTCATTTAGTATTTTATAAAATTCATCCGTATAGCCATCTGGGCCAGGTGCTTTGCCGAACTTCAGGTTTTTAATAGCAGACTAGATATCTTCTATAGTTATACGAGCACTGAGGGATTGTTTCATTTCATTCGTCAAAGTGGGTAATGTTATAGAGTGTAACCATTCCCTGGCATCTCCAACAGATGACATGGATTCTGAGTATAAGGGTTTGTAATACTCAAGTAAAATGCTGTTTATTTTCCATGGATCATAATGTATTGTACCCTTTTTTGGACTTAACCCTTACACTCCCAGCGCCGTAGTACACTCCAAGTGCGGCGGTCGTCATGGCCGGCAAGTCTCTGCTGTTTCTAACAGCAGAGACTTGCCGCTACTTACTAGATCGGCGGCGTCTTCCTGGGCGTTTAGATGCCGTGATCACATGTGATCACGGCATCTAGTTGCGTCTGGTGTACAGACGCCCCATGTGGCCAATCGGGGTGTCTGTACACCATATGAAAACTGTAATCCTCGCTGGTGAGGATTACAGTTTTCAAAGTGCAATTCTTATTCTGGCCACTAGATGGCAGGCCAGTATAAGAGATGAGCAATTCTTGGATTTATCTGAGTCTAGAAAATCCCTGATTGCTCATAAAGAAAAAAAAGCCACAATATATCAGCTCATATTAGAGCTTTCAAATAGTAAAAAAAAACCGTGAAATGCCCGTACTTTTAAAATATAAAAAAAATTCCAATATGGCGAATTGTGTGGCGGAAAAAAGCATCCAAATGGCGATTTGCCGTTTTTTGTCGCTTTTTTTTCTATAAAAAATTTAATAAAAAGTGATCAAAAAGTCATACACAACCCAGAATGGTATCAATAAAAACTTCAGATCATCCCGCAAAAAATGAGCCCCCATACAGCTCTGTACACATAAATACTAAAAAGTTATAGGGGTCAAGATATGACAAGGAAATTATTATTTTATCACTATGAAAACGCAGGAAAAACTATACATATTAGGTATTGCCGGATTCGTACTGACCAGTAGAATGAAAGTAACGGATCAGTTTTAATGCACATCGAACGCTGTAAATAAGAAACCCGTCGAACTGTAGCGGAATAGCGTTTTTTTTGCAATTTCACCTGATTTGGGATTTTTTTCCCGCTTCCCACTACACCATATGCAATATTAAATGGTGGCGTTGGAAAGTACAACTTGTCCCGCAAAAAACAAGCCCTCATACAGCTATGTGAACAGAAAAATAAAAGTGTTATGGCTGTTTGAAGGCAGGAAGCGCAAAACGAAAACGCATAACCGACAAAACCTCGGGAGTGAAACGGTTAAGTGCCAGTATCCGTATGGAAGGTAAGGGGCCACGTACAAATCTAGATAACAGTTTTCCTGCTTTATTTCCAAATCTATATAACTTGGCCTCTTTTTGTGTGCAATAAAGGTCTTCCTTTTTTTGTAACCAGGTCTCATATTGAGACTTGGGTTCTTGCCAGGCTTTTTTGTTTGGTGGGGTTGGTGTAGTGGTAAAAGCTACATAAGCTAGTCTCAGTTTCTGGCTGCGTTGATCTAGTTGGGTTGACGTATATTTTCTCCTATAAGCCATATAAGAGAGCAGTCGGCCCCTTATCATCGCTTTCCCGGTATCCCATAACCCATTGATGCATTATTGATGCATTATTATCTAGATATTCCTGCCACCATCCCTTCAATTTATCACAGAAACCTTCATCTTCATACAGCTGTGTTGGGAATCGCCAGATATAGTCAACTCCTCTAGGAGTATGATCCTTTATGCTCAATATCAGTGGGGTATGGTCTGATATCACCATGTCTTCACAATAATGACCGTAAAGCTACGATTTGCTAAAAGGGGTGATACAAGGGCATAATCTATTCTGGACCAGGAAGAATGAACATGTGAATAAAATGTATATTCTCTGCCTTCTGGATGCAATGTTCTCCAAAAATCTACAAGTTGGGTATCAGTTATTAATTTTTGTAGTACTTGTTCTTTCCTCTTTAAACCCCTTGCTAAATCTGTTGTCTGTCTTCTATCTTCCACTGGGTTAACCACTGTGTTCATATCACCTGAAACCACCTTATATGTTATCAAATCCCCAGAACACATTTTGTAAGGTCTTGGAAAAAAGAGCTATTAGATTCGTTGGGCCATAAACATTGTATATACTTAGTTCAACTGTGGGAGAGCTAAGATAAATGTTGTAGTCTGCCTTTGTCATCTGAATATTCAGATTTTACTGTGAATGGTAAGTTTTCATATCAGTGTGATAACCCCTGCCTTTGATCATACTGCTGATGAACCATAAATTTTGCATTCTATAGAAGTCCGATTGCAACAGGTGTGTCTCCTGGAGCAGCGCCACGTCCGCCTTCATCCTCTTCAAGTGTAGCACCATAAGACACTTATTAGGGGACCTCAGACCCTTAACATTCCAAGAAACTACTTTCATAATTTAGCCATATTAGTGTGAATGTCTGACTAGTTAGTCTGATTCTGTGTTGTGTCCACCTGAGAAAGTCCTCCCTAAACAAAAGTCTCCCATGAACAAGATCATACAAAAACATTAACATATAACTTGTTAAACTCAAAAACAGACATCCCAGAGGGCCAAAGTGTTTAAAAAGGTACTTTTCCTGTCTTAAAAAAAAGAGAAAATATCACCTATTAGTGACCAGACAGTCGGGCATACAATATGTCCATCTTTGAACACTTATCTCATCAGCGTCCTCCATTGTTGTTTTCTTTTATGCACTGTTCCTTTGGGGCCTCCGAGATCCTGACTGTGGTTACCATCTGTCTGTGATCCCATACTCCAGTCATCTTTAGAGTTCTGTTGAGACATCTTGGCATTGTCCAATTTTCTCTTCATCTTTATCCAGGTTCTCAGCTGCTTCCACAGGAGAGTGGAATAACGTTGTCGAGCCATTAGAACTGAATACTTTCAATATTGCAGGGTATAATAAAGCAAATTTTATCTTTTTATTGTAAAGGTTTGTGCATATGGGTGAAAAGGCTTTGCATCTCTTCAAGACCTCAGCCAAAAAGTCATTAAATATGAGAACCTTATGTCCTCTAAGGAGAACTGGTTCTTTCCTGTTTTTATATGCCCGCAAGATTGCCGCTTTTTCTGAAAAATCCAGGTACTTGACGATAACTTGTCTGGGGCCTGTCGCGGTTGGGGCCCTTGATTTTGGCAATGTGGGCTAGGTTTCCCTTCCTTGAGGTCTGGGCCTATATGATGTACCATCTCCACTTAGAAAGGGCCTTGGAGACCCAAAGCTTCTGGAAGATCCATTTCGCAAATGTTTCCCAGTTTGTGAAAGGGCACCATCTCCGGAATCCCCACAATACGTAAATTACTGCGCCGGGACCTATTTCCAAGATTGTCTACTTTGTCCCATAGGTTTTTTTATCTCCTTTTCAGCTTGTTGCTTATTGTGGGCCACATTTAAATCTGCTTCCATCTGACTGGTGGTGGACTCCAACGTGTCAAGTCGCTGAGCATGCTGCATCATTCCTGCTTGCAATTGTAAAAACGACTGCGCCACCGTTGTCGACAGCGACTCCTGCAAATCAGGCAGACTCCTTGTTGCTACCTCTATAGCTAGGCATTTGTAGTCTACCCAACCTTGATCTTCAGGCTTCTCTCCATCAGATGTCTTTGGTGAGTTGGGGTGAGGGGGATTGTTGGAGTCACCTCGTCCACCATTACTGGTGCTGATGACCTGGTGTGGCCTTCCCCAGCTTTCCTGCACCCTTTGCTTTAGTCTTGCTCCCCATTGTAGTCAGATACTATTCCATGTATATGACGGGCTTTGTAAAACCCAATTTGACGAGGACTAGATGTCTCTCTGTAGCAGGGGGCGTTAGTTCTCTGGGCTGTACGGGAGAGAGCTCACACCACGCGCTGCCAGCCATGGTGGCGCCAAAACTGGAAGTCCAGAAAACTACTTAAAAAAATATTCAAATTGAACTGAAGCCATAAATCATAACAATAAGAGGGAGATTTATCATTTCCCTGTTGAAAAAAGTTGCAAACCTAGTGTTTTCGGACTAGAGATGAGCGAGCATGCTCAGCCGAGCATACTCGGGAGCAATTTTCGAGTAGTAGCGTACGCATTTTATAATCTGTACGCTAATGCATCGCATCTTCTAATCTGTACACTAATGCGTACGCATCTTAAAAATTTGTACGCTAACGCGTACAAATTACAAGTGTGTACGCATTAGTGTACAGATTAGAAGATGCGTACGCTACTACTCGTAAATTCCTCCCGAGTACGCTCGGCCGAGCATGCTCACTCATCTCTATTTGCGACTTCTTAAATGCAAACAAAATTTTGTCGCAATTGGCATTTGTACACTGCCCTCGCCACTTTCTGAAAAGGGGACAGGGTGACGGCATGGAGGAGAATGGTACTAGTGGTCCTCGCACATCTATCTTCTTTTACGTCACTTTTCTGTGATAAATGAAGACTGAAATTTATGACAGTTTACGTGTACAGATTGCCGGAATGTGTGCATAATTTATGAAGAGGTATTTG
The DNA here is from genome assembly GCA_900303285.1 of Rhinella marina. NCBI lineage: Eukaryota > Metazoa > Chordata > Amphibia > Anura > Bufonidae > Rhinella > Rhinella marina. The sequence continues at coordinate 18,818 of ONZH01004232.1, forward strand.
CCTCTTTATAAATTAACGGGGTCATTTATTAATACTAGAGTTTTAGACACCAGTCTAAATAAAGGCCCATAGCTGGCGGTGAATCCCCCGAAGTTATGAAAGGGCATAGACCTCTCCATAACTTCCAGCGCCAGTTCTAAATGTAAGACTGCTTTTGAGCTGTCCTACATGTTGACCTAAACCAGGTGTAGAAAATCATGAATAAGACAGGCCTGTCAGCCCGTCCCCTTCCCTGCCCACACCCACTTTTTTAGACCTGTTGTGAGCGGGGAGAAGTCGCAGATTGCAAGATTTCAGCTTGATAAAATTTCCCCCTAAGCGTATCCTTCGTCAGCACTGGTGTACCACACACTGGTCTTGATAAATCTCTCCCTAAATATTCTATGCAGCCGTATGTCAAAATCATTGGCTTCTGGCTAACACTTTCACTAAGGTTACACAGAGGACCCATTTATCTGAAACTTTTGCATTTATTACTTTGAGTTAAATGAAGATCGCTAAAATATTTATGTTGAACAATCTAAATGTGAGAATGTGTTGAAATATCATTCTTCTCTCTCATGGTTTTCAAACTTGCAAGAAATATTGCTAATATCTGTTCTACGTGATTTCCTCAGAGGCATCATCAATTATGTAATGTCTCCTTTCTGCTTTTATAATGTCATCAGAAATTCCTTGGGGCAGGTTGTTCTCAGCTAAGTTTCAAGCATTGTACTGTGAAAAGAGCTTGAATAATTTTAACAAACATTTATTTTCTTGTTTTCCTTTTTTTGCTTGTATTTCTTCTTGAGTTTATGACTCCCAAGGTTATATCACTAGAGGTTTGCAGAGATATGTAGCAGTTGACTTTAGCCCTGCTCACTTCCTGGGTCTAAAGGCCCATCTGCCAAATAAAATACTTTAAAAGGCATGTGATATATGTGATATATAAGTGGGGGAGTCTTGTTGTAGTCCATCAAATTGTAAAGATGTGAAATAAGTTTATGATGACAGGAGGAGTTTGGGGGTACTGAGGTTATGGTGTTGAAATCCCTAGTTTAAACATGATGCCACCATAAACACTATTATATAGAAAGCTGCAGAATGCTGTTCACAGCCAAATCCATGGCTGCAGTGGTTCACGTCATGATGGATGGCACATCACACTTCCGATCCAGAGATTACCAGAAGCAGCGGAGATAGGACAGTCAGGACTAGAAAGGAGCTGCTGCAAAGAATGTTCTTTTACTGTATTGAAAATGCATTTCAGCACTTAATTCATTCGGGTTAAGCGGTCAGACAACCCCTTTAAATTATAGTTTTTACTGTTTTATATGTCTTTACTATGAAAATTCAAAAATAAAAGACTATTAAAAAAAAAATTAGTGGAACCTTTGTGAGGGAATAGTCACATGTGGTGTATTGTAGCAAAAATGTCTGTGACTATCTCATTCATTAGGATGGGGCTTGCATGACATGTAGAAATCACCCCCACTCATATGTATAAAAGTGGCATTCATTTGCAGAAGTTTCTCCAAAAAATGGGAAATACCCTTCTTGTCAATAAAATACCCTAAACCCTGTTATGCTTGATAACGACACTATTGATATACATACATCACTATAATTCAAGAGCTATGCAGTTAACTAGACAGGTTTAGTATAAATATCTCCTCATTTGTTCCTAATTGACCTGCTTACATACAAAAAGTAATAATCTGGTCATTTTCTATTTTACAGAGACTTCAAGTTCTTTAATATTAGCCTCAAGGTATATTTTTACTGAGTATTGGTTGGCTTTACATAGTGATGTGATAAAACCTGAAATATCTAGTAATATATCATTAAATGGTGATGAGCAGAGATCTGTGAACCATATTGACTCTGTCACCCCGATTTTGGACTGTCATATACAATAATACTATACATGCGTAGTACTGCAGATAAGGAGTCCAGAACAGTGTCTTTTATTTTCCTACTGTTCCCCCATTGTCAGCACTCAAAGATGCCCTGAAATGCACTGTCAGGACTACTGTGCTGTTCTAACATAATGGAGAGGACTCATGCGCATGAACAGCAGTCCTGACAATGTATTTCAAAACAGCTCTAAGTACTGACAGAGGGGGAAACAAGTGGGAATAGGAAAATAGAAAATAGTGATCTGAACTCCATATCTGCAGTACTACTCCTGTATTACTGCAGTCCAAAATTGGGGTGACAGGTTATCTTTAACATGCAGAAAACAATACATTTAAATATCCTCTACATCCAAAATGAGTCAACAATGTGGTCAATTGTCTTCTCTCTCTTAGCAACATATAAACTATAGTTCTTATCAGGGAATGCAGTAATTATCTCATATGAGAATTCTTTCTGACTAGATATTATAAGAATTTTGTTCCGGAGTAGTATGTGTAGGCTGAGGAAGCAAATATCCTCCATGGTGATACTGCAATACTCCAACAAAGGTGTGTCTCCATATGCTGACTTTATGTGGGATGGGAATCTTGAATAAAAGTGAGTGAAAATCTAATCATCTTATCTCAAAGCATGCGCTTTCTCCAACAAACATTTCATTATGCAATCTACTACTTACGTATTCCACAATCACACCAACACTCCTACACATATACTGTATGCACAACATGTAGGGAACCGCCTAGATAATGAAATGTTCTGCAATATTGAGTTAAAGAGGTTTTTTGAGATTCTGATGACCTATCCTCAGGATAAATCTCTAAAGTCACTATTGTCTGCGGTTCACTGCAGGAACACAGGACCAGGTTCTACCTCCTGGTTAATCACACATGCATTCAATAGCTGTATTCACACCAATAGGTACATCCTCAATCCACTCTCTATTGGCATACTGTGCAAAAAAGCATTTATTTTAGAAAATATAAAAATCTTTAATAGGTAGTGTTGATCATATTCACATTAGTCCACAGTCACCTGTTTCTCCGTGTATTCTTTCCTTTTAGCTTATTTTGTAGACTCAGCTGATGCATTGAAAGAGCAAAATCAGGAGCATTCAGCGAAGCTTACTGCACATGCTTTTAAAGGGAATCTATCACAAAAACCTGTTCTATATTTTATTTATGCTAAAAAAATCTATTATATATTTGTAAGAAATAATAAATAAATAAATAAATAAAAATTCCAATGTGTGAAATATTATAAATAAATATTAGATTTTACCATATTTACCATCTTTGGTCACCAGGGGGAGCTCTGCTGGCCAAATGAGGCTTTGAGCAACCTGTAAGTAGGCATGCTGCAAAAAAGTGGGTGGTACCAATGACATCACCAATTCACACCTTCAGCGGTGACATCACTGCTTCAGCAAGATAAGATGAGACAATGGCTTTGTTACAAAAACACAGATCTCTGCTCCTCAGGCTCCTCCCCCACTGGTCACATGGCCGATTACATCACTAAGGTCCTACAGCCCCAAGAACCTCCATCTACTCTGTTTCTGAGTCCTGGGCCGCTCACCCCAGCAGTACACTCAGCAAAAATTGTCTGCACTGCTGGGGTGAGCTGCCATAGAATTTAGAACAGGCAGCCTAATGAAGACAAGGACGCTGTTGTAGGAGTGAGGAGCAGGCACAGTGGGCTTCCCCCAGCAGCAAGGAGGGAGGACCTGGCTGTATGTTAAGGTCCTTTTACACGGGCCGATTATCGGCCGAAAAATCGTTCCTAGGAACGCTAGTGCCGATAATCGGCCTGTGTAAAAGTGGCCCTAATCAGCCGACGAACGAGCAAAACGCTCGTTCGTCGGCTGATTGGATCTTTTGTAGAAACCAAAAGATCCAATCTGTCGGGCGCACATCGCCCTGTGTAAACAGGCGATGTGCGCCTGACAGTATGGAGCTTCCCGGCCGCACGAGCGATACAGCGATCACTCGTGCGGCCCGGCGCTCGATTCGTCGGGCCGTGTAAAGGCTCCCTGCCCGAGCGCCGATATCGCTGATCGGCGCTCGGGCAGGGAGAATAATCGGCCCGTCTAAAAGGGCCTTTACTGGTGTCATCACAGGGGCGGGCTCACGTCTTCCATTCATTCTCTATAGGGTCAGCAGCGACTGAGGAAACCTATGTACATGCCTGTCGTAAGTGAGGTGCCATTGTGTTGTAAACCCAGACTGTCACACTTTACTTCCAACATGGCAGCCCCCATGTAAGGCAAGAAAACTGAATAAAAAAAAAAAAAATTACACAATTTGAAAAATACATTATGTTAAAACCTGCTTTTGTTATGTTGTAAAACATATCAAAATTTTTTTCTTCGCGATAGTGTCCCTTTAATGACGTTTCGAGGGATAAACACCCTTGTTTAAGTGAAATACCCCAGATCTGGTGGTATTACTATTGTGTATTTTAATTGTTGCATTCTTATATATTTTAAATGCAATTCTACAGATGTAGCAGTCTTTGGAGTCACAGAATTTGCGATTCGTTAGTAACGAATCGCGAGTTCATAAGCTTGTAAAAAGATTTCAGGGTTCAGGCAGAGTGTGATGGAGCACTGTTATATCTGGAAAATCCATCCAGGAAGGGTGGCTGCGGCCATCTTGGCTGAGGGCAGAGAAAGTATGACACATCTTTAGCATATTATGCACGGCCCCAGCATGATACTAGTTTATAATAAGCTCCCCCCACCTCCCCCTTCAGTCCAGTGGTGCAGTACACAAGTGGCTCCGATACTGGCTGCATTAATCTGCAGCAGCACTTCTTTAACTCTTTGTTCCCCAGTAATCTTGTTTTTGCTGATCTTTTAATTGTCAAATAATGTACTGTCCTCACGCACACTACTCCCTGCTACACCTCCTGTATCTATTTCTCTACTGTCCTCACGCACACTGCTCTCTGCTACACCTCCTGTATCTACTATTTCTCTACTGTCCTCACGCATACTGCTCGCTGCTACACCTCCTGTATCTACTATTTCTCTACTGTCCTCATGCACACTCTTCTCTGCTACACCTCCTGTATCTACTATTTATCTACCGTTCTCACACACACTCCTCTCTGCTACAGCTCCTATATGTACTATCTAACTACCGTCCACACACACAGTCCTCTCTGCTACACCTCCTGTATCTACTATTGCTCTACCGTCCTCACGCACACTCCTCTCTGCTACACCTCCTGTATCTACTATTTATCTACCGTCCACACACACTCCTCTCTGCTACACCTCCTGTATCTACTAGTCCTCTACCGTCCTCACACACTCCTCTCTGCTACACCTCCTGTATCTACTATTCCTCTACCGTCCTTACACACACTCCTCTCTGCTACACTTCTTGTATCTACTATTCCTCTACCGCCCTCACACGCACTCCTCTCTGCTACACCTCCTGTATTTACTATTACAATTTGCATAGCTGGGGTATGTGGCTCCCTGGACCCTCCAGCTGCCACATACTCCAGCCCAGCGTCTATTCACTGCCAGGAGGGATAATCATTAACTGGCAGCCTGAATGTGCTGCAGATTGTCAGCAGCTGCTGAGTCAGCCTAAGGGTCACAAACGGTTAACCCTCCAACTACTACTCCTAGTATCTTTACACAAGTGGTACAGTGGTGTGCAGCGTTTGAAAAATAAATAAGTGGCTCAGGTGGAGGAAAAATAAACAAATAAATAAATAAACGGGGCAACATGGCTTAAAAAGTAAAATCTCACAATACTCACAGCTCCTGTTCTCCTGGCCTCTCTTATCAGCCAATCAGCCTCTCTGGAAGTCCAATCAATCAGCCTCCTGTCGCTGGCACTGACCTATTAGAAGCTGCTTGGCCCACGGAACGGAAGAAGACTTGCAAATACTATGAACCATACAATACAATGGTTCCATGCGCCATCTGCTGGTCAAAACAGCACATTACATCTTGAATATTTTTTTCCCGCTTACTGAAGTACGATATCGCTCTGTGCTCACGCGATTACAGTGTGAGCGCAGGCCCTGCTACATCTGTATATAATGTTATGTATGTTACAGACACTTAGGTGTCTTGCACGTGCAAGATTACAGTGTGGCCTCAGAATGACATTGAAGACGCAAGAAGGGGAATTGAGCATGAGGGGAGCTGCTGGCTCACTCTGAATGGGCATGTCTGGACTCCACTGACAATTAGGACAGACCCTTGGGCTCTTTTAACAGGTGATTTGCATATATATAAAATCATTTTTTCAGCAAAACTACAGCAATCATAAGTTACATACTGGTATATTTCTAACATGCTATAGAAGACCTCCAATAACATGTAATCAGGTCTATATGTAATCTTGCTGACAGAATCCATTTAACCACCCTGTTCCACCTCTTCTGGTAGAGTGGGCCTCGTCTGACCTCCTACAACAAGTTGGAAGTCTAGTGTAGTTCAGCAAACTATAGTCAGAGTTATGCAGAGAGGGGACAAGAGGGGTCCTGTCCAGATAGTGTAGGAGTGAGGAAAGCAGCCCATAGAGCACCAACTGTAATCCATTATCCCTCTCCTGCCATAGAACTGGGAAGTAGCTTGTAGAGCCCCAAATTTTAAGAACTGGAGGAAGGACTCAAGTGAAGCCTTGAGATGCCAGACAGCAGAGTGAACTGTGAAATTGCTTATGCAGACACAGCTGTGAGGTGAGGGATTAGGGCTCACCCTCATCACCAAACAAGCACTAGGCCAGCAATATCTAAGTGCAGACCTGCAGCCATAAATTCTGCCATCATACCTCCTCAGCTGGTGCCAGAGAAGAATTGCACTAAAGTCTGCTGTTGTGTGTGTTTTCAGGTTCTGCATTGCACTTAAAAGAAAGGACTTTGTAATGTTCAATTCTGGCCTCATTCTTCAGTGCTATAACTCTCACTGCAACAGACAGACCCCAGGAAGCAACAGCCTGAGGTACAGTAGGACACTGTGACACTACAACACTACATCAAGACCACTACCACTTTCATCAACTACACTGGCTGTGGCCTGTGGGGGCTTGCTGCAAAAGCCCTGCAAAAAGTGTTTATCCCTCAACACTTCATGTATAATGAGTGTGGTATGCTGCTGTAAACCCTCTATCAATGCGGCAGCTAAATGTAAGAAATAAGCTACAAGGAAGGGATGCACGGAGAAGCAGGCAACTATAGACTAATGTGAATATGATCAATACTACTTATGTAAAGTTTTTATATTTTCTATTTCTTCACAATATTATGCCAATAAAGATTGAGGATGTACCTATTGATGTGAATACAACTATCCTTAGGATAGGTCATCAATATCAGATAAGCGGGGGTTAGACACCGGGCATCCCACCAATCAGCTTGAGGAGGTTGTGAGCTTACCAGGCACAGCACCATCCATTGGTTAGTGGCTGTGCTTGGTATTGCAGCTCAGCCCCATTCTTTTGAATGGGACTGAACAGCGCCTAGGCCACATGGCCGATGAACGTGATGTCACAGGTCTAAGAATAGTACACCATGCTCATCGAAGCCTCTTCAGACAGCTGACCCTTGAGGGTGCTTGAAGTTGGACCCCTTCTGTTCTGATAACCTATATTGGGGACATCAATATCAAAATCTTGGACAACTCCTTTAGTTATACACAAAAAAATGAAATATACTATACATGTCACAAAACACTATATAGATACTAGGGATGAACCCTGATGCAACAACAACAGATACAAATATATATCCAGAATTATGGCCTACATAAACTGCATCGGGGAGCGCCAATGAGAAATGACGGTGTAGGAAAAATGACCAAATTATGCCTTGAGTATAGTCAGCTATAGGGGCTGCTGAGGCAGTGGACACACTCAGATCTTGATGCCTAAGGGGACCTGAAGTCTCCTCTGCCACATAAGAAAACACTAGCATTATAAATGCCACATGGTAAGTAGGATGGTCCTGTTATAGATTTGGTATAGGGGCCTACAAGCTTCAAGTTTATAGAGTATAGCTTTTTGGGCAAAAAGCTTTTTTTTGTGCCTAAGGGTTGGAAGGGGTTGAAAAATATAAAGGAAGGATCTTGATATAATACACTCTAATAGAAATTTTTTATTGTCTTATCTGTAAGGGCTCTTTCACATCACCGTTAGGGATTCCGTTCTGGCTTTTCGTTATAACGGAAAGAAACGGAATCCATAGGACGGAAATCAAAACGGACACCTTTATGAGGCATTCCGTTTTGATCCGTCATAATAGAAGCCTATGGGAAAGCATAACGGATGCGTCTGGTTTCCGTTATGCTGTACGGAAACATAACGATGTTATAACGGAAAGCCAGAACGGAATCCCTAACGGTGATGTAAAAGAGCTCTAAGTAATAATTATACTCTGCTGTCCTTTTTCCTGGCTCTTCTTTGGGTTGAGAATGTTTTGAATTTTTTAACTACAATATACAATAAATGCTAGTTCGATCATAAAATAAATAAAATTATACTGTTAACATGCCACTTTAACAAGCTGTTGTGTCCCCATTACGTCACCAGTGTTTGTGTGTACAAAGAACAGAAATTACTTCTTGCTCCTGTGCTGCTTTCTTACATGCTGTTTTACATAACAGGCTGTGATTCTTCATCTTATTGTATCTCTTTCATCATTTACCTCCGCAGAGATCATTATGAGTAAAACTTTGGCAGGAGCTATCAACATGACTAACTTTTAACCCCAGACAGTACAGTAGGCCATTTATGTTGTAAGGATAGTGACAGAGGTACATAGTTAATATAGCTGAAAAAATACATCAAGTCCATCAAGTTCAACCAAGGGATAAGTGGAGATGTGAATTTTAGAAAAGGGAAGCGAGACCGAGACTTCTACACAATTTCTTAAGCATTAATGTAATTTACTTTGAAGAATTCATCTAGACTCTTTTTAAAACTGCCCATTGTTCCTGCTGTGACCACGTCCGGAAGTAGACTACTCCACAGATTTATAGTTCTTACAGTAAAGAATTCTTTGATTCCTCTGGAGACTGAACTTTTTCTTCTCCAGTCGGAGGCAGTTCCCCCTTGTCTTTTAAGGGGATTTTACATGGAACAGCTTCTCAACATATTTTTCTTACAGACGATTTACATATTTACATAGGTTGTATAGGACTCGTGAGCCAATTCCAGACACCTCTGACAATGACTTATCTCCTGAGAACAAGAGTCTGAAGATATGCTAAAAGTAAAAGCTGCAAAGGAAAAGCTGTTGACTATAAAGAGTAGACCAACTGAAAACATGATTTTAGGCCCAAAATGGGTGGAATGCAATTATAAAACATGTCCCAAAGGTGTCCATAACCTTTAAATTAGTAATAAATTTTTTATTAAAATAAATATATTGTAGAATATAAATTTTCTTGCCCAAAAGAGACATGCAAAAGCTTTGTCTATGCCTAAAGTGGTGAAGACTTCCATTATCTTATTACTTTGTTTAGGTCAGATACCCAGAAACCCTGTTAAAGGATGGCTCCCTTGCTCAGGACCCTCCTCTATGAACTAGAGGCGCTTGGACCTAGCTCATGTTTGCTTTATACAACAAATGAATGGCTACCATATACAGTAAGTGCCTTTTCGCACAAGCCAGCGATCAGGCGGAATTAGCCCTTGAAAACTGTCCACTGATCAAATGACAAATCAGCAAATGTCTCTTTCATACAGACATTGATATTGCAGATTGTCAGCAATATATTATGCCAACAACCTTATGTAGATAGAACTGATGGATTGCATGAACCCATGACTGCTTCAAGTACAGTAAATGGAGCTAATCAAGTGCTGGTTAAGGCTACTTTCACACTAGCGTTGCTAGAATCCAGCAAACCGTATGCAAACGGACACCCTTTTTTACCGGATCTGTATGACAATCCAGTGAAATACAGGATCTGACCCATCCGTTATCATCCGGTTTTAACCGGAATAACGCATCCGGTATTTAAATGTTTCAAAGATTAAAAGAACCAATTTCATATGCAAATTGTACAGTGGCTATAAAAGACAACTGAAGGTCACATACCCCTCAGATGCTGCCTCAGAATATAGCAAAACATGATGTCGGACCACATTCAGTTTGGATTTCAGGCTCTAATCCTTGAAGTCTTCGAGCCAGACGGCACCTGGTTAAAAACAGAACCCAGACATATTTTTCTACCCCATGGTATGAAAAATTTCTGTATTTGATACTGTACTCTACCTAGTGCAGCTCTTGATTGTGCAGGCCAAGGGCTTTGGAGGCTCTGGAGTAGTATTGTTGACTGTGACTTCACCAGCTCCTATGGTCAGGCTTTACCCCTATTTCAACCATCAGAGGCGTTGACTTCACTGTGAGCAATGCTAGCCAGAAGCATATGCCTGTCATTCTCCATGGAGAGCCCGTTCTATCGTTGGATTTCCAAAAAATGTCCTTTGCCCTGTGAGAATGGCCACAGAATAAAGGAAAGCATTTGAGAATTTAACTGTGTTTTTTTTTCAGTACTGTTAATGCTCTGCGCCAGGCCGAAACTCAAGCATAAATCGCCACCTGAAGCCTGCAAGCACACCCACGCAATAACAATGAACTTTTGCCGCCACCATCTGTCTGTTATAAGGTCCACAGGATACCCCTGAGTGTTCCATTCACAAGCAGACACACAAACAGTAGTAAGCCTCATGGAAAAACAATATACAGCCTCAGACAGCACACACACTCTTCATGGAGCTAACAAGTTCTTAAGGTTACAAGACAAACCATCAAACTTTTAGGTTTAATGTATGGAAAATGGACAGCACTTGGTTACACAAAATGATTAACAAGAGACATACATAAATGGCAAACAATTGTAAAATAAAAAGGAGAAAACATAGAAAGTTCTGATACTTAGCAGTTGCGTGGTAAAAGTCCTTCCTCCCAGGAGATTTGGGCAGAGTAATGGTGAACAAACCAATTCGATTGGATCTCCCACTTTGTGACACCCAAATATTGCAGGGGTTACATTTTTATGTCTTTCCTCAAGGGGCAGGCTTGAGGAGCATTCTCCGTCACACTTGTGACTTGGCTCTGGGCAGAGCTTCATTACACATGCAGCCTGCACCCCTGGCCATATAGGGAACAGGTGGGAAAATATCCAAAAGATATTTTCCCAGTTGCCCTGGTGAAGATACAGGTCCCAGCCCTTTTCCATAATTCATATCTCATCGTTCTGAGTCCTAGCATATCAAACGGGACACGTCCAGGGCGCTCGGACGGTGAGATCTTTCTTTTAGGAAGATGAAGACAATATGAAGACATGATACGCCATGTCTGGTGTCCATGCAATGGACACATTACACAATATATTTGTTGTTAAACTATCGGTGGCAGTGACTCACATCAACTAGACAGTAAACCACTTCTGAGCACTAAAACATATGTGTATGCAATTTACAAATGAAATAATGTATACTGGACGTGCCTCCACCATCTGGATGAGGAGGTTATTATCAATTAAAAAACTGACGTCCTCCTCATCCATTCTGGTAAAATACTGTTTGAAACTTTTTGAATTTAAAAGACTTTGATTGCAAATATTCACACGACCCTGACCGCCATGCGCTCCCCTACTTCCTCTGGCGAAGGCTCAAGAACCTCTCTGTGAGGCAATGAAACGAGATGGCTGTAAAATAGAAAAATAAATTATGATTGGAGAACATACAAACATGTATTTTTTGGGAAGAAAAAAAAAGGAAAAAAAAACACCTACCATTTGCTGTCCTCCACCCCCACTTCCCTCCTCTGCTGTACCCTCTTGGCCTGGAGGCACCTCCTCTACAGACGATGATTGCGAGAAAAAATAAAACATAATTAGAATAATGACAAAATATCACAGTGGGGCTTGCTATAATCCAATTTGACATACCATATCATGTTGGCGACGTGGGCATGGTGGAGGGCTCCCACCTCACTTGAAGAAGATATATCTATTAAAAAAAAAACTTGTGTCCTAGTACATTCTGGTAATGCTGGGAGTTGTGGTTATGCCCTATTATATCTCTCTCCATGTAATTTTAACGTGTGCCCTAGTACACTCTGGTAATGCTGGGAGTTGTAGATATGTCCTATTATATCAGTCTCCATGAATTTTCAGCTTATGTCCTAATACCAGGGGCGGACTGAGAACTTAAAGTAGCCCTGGAAAAATACTAAAAGTGGCACTGTTTTGTAGTCAGGTCCAAATTGATGGAAGGCAAGGCCAGCAATACCATATTGTGGAACATTATTGTGCCCCAACGGAGCCAAATACCACAGTCCATCACAAAATACTGCCAGCAGCACAAAATACATCCCCCAAAACTTCCACTGTCCAGCCGTGAGGAGGGCTCAGGTGGCCCCCTCGGCATCGCCCCAGTGGGAAATTTCCCTGTAAGGTCTATGACCAGTCTGCCCCTGCCTAATACAGTCTGGTAACGCTGGGAGTTGTAGTTCTCTCCTATTATATTCCTCTCCTTGTAATTTCAACTCATGCCCTAGTACAGTCTGGTAATGCTGGGAGTTGTAGTTCTTCCCCTCTCTGTAATGTATACTGATGCCCCATAGTAGGTCTGACCATACTGGGGTTTATAATTATAATTATTTCCTTTTAAAGCTCTCACCTAGTAAAACTGGATGATGCCCTATAATATTCTGGACATGCTGGGAGTTGTAGTTCTCTCTTCTTAGGCTGGGTTCACATCACCATTCAGTTTTGCGTGCAGGACTTTTTTCTGTTTAAAAAACGGATCTCAGACGGAAATGGCTGAAACAGATGCGGAATATGCAGAATGGATGCTGCGGGGCACCCGACGGTCTAGGGAGGGTGCACAGAGACTGTTGGTGCCCCTTTTATCTCCTGGTTATGAGGGGTTAAGTTATCCCCCCCCTAGGGTTGAGCGGTATACCGGTGTCTGCGATATACCGCGGTATTAAGAAACGGCGATATGGCGATATCACCGTTTCCTAATAACCGCAGTATTTAATTACGTCATAGGAGCGGTCGCATGTGTGCCGACCGCTTCTAAAACGTCCATGTCCTGCCACCTGCTTACATTAGTGTTGGCCCCGCAGTGGCCACATCCTATTTCCTCATGACCCCGCCCACCAAACTGACACCAAGCCCGGACCTGTGGGCAGAGAGCGGCCCCATACCTGCAGCAGCATCGCATCCTGAGTCCTCCCAAAGAGCCTGGGAGGACAAAGCTGGGAGCACTGGGGACCTCCTATTCTGGACCCCAGGTATTTGTCAGCACAGCGGGCAGGTGTTAGTCTCCGCAGTGGCAGCATCCTCCTTGCTCCTAACCCCGCCCACTAAAGTCAGGAAGTGAGCAGCAAGTGAGGGAGGCTATACAGGTCTCTCGTGGAGCTCTCCTGGCCTGGCCTGCCACTGGAGGCTGGAGAAGTGTGACAGCAGAGGAGGAGGTAAATGATAGTGGTCCTCTCTTCCTACCTAGACCCCCTGAGGCCCATCAGCAGCCCCTGGAGTCAGGAATCCCATCAGTAGAAGGTCCACACAGAATAATGTCTCCCTGTTGCCGCATACAAGAGCAACAAGGAGACACTACTGTATGGGGCAACAAGGAGATATTATACTGATTGGGGGGAGGGGGGGGGTCAGGGTATAATGGCACCATGTGGCGAACCCCCATTAAGTGTGGCCCCCATACAGTATAACGTCACCCTGTGGCCCACCTCCCCATACAGTATCACGTCTCCCTGTGGCCCACCTCCCCATACAGTATCACGTCTCCCTGTGGCCCACCTCCCCATACAGTATCACATCTCCCTGTGGCCCACCTCCCCATACAGTATCACGTCTCCCTGTGGCCCACCTCCCCATACAGTACCACGTCTCCCTGTGGCCCACCTCCCCATACAGTATCACGTCTCCCTGTGGCCACCTCCCCATACAGTATCACGTCTCCCTGTGGCCCACGCCCCCATACAGAATCACGTCTCCTTGTGGCTGCCCCCATACAGTATCACGTCTCCTTGTGGCTGCCCCCATACAGTATCACATCTCCTTGTGGCTGCCCCCATACAGTATCACGTCTCCTTGTGGCTGCCCCCATACAGTGTAACGTCTCCTTGTGGCTGCCCCCATACAGTGTAACATCTCTTTGTGGCTGCTCCCATACAGTATAACGTCTCCTTGAGGCTGCCCCCATACAGTGTAACGTCTCCTTGTGGCTGCCCCCATACAGTGTAACGTCTCCTTGTGGCTGCCCCAATACAGTGTAACGTCTGCTTGTGGCTGCCCCCATACAGTATAACGTCTCCTTGTGGCTGCCCCCTTACAGTATAACGTCTCCTTGTGTCTGCCCCATACAGTATATAATGTCTCCTTGTGGCTGCCCCCATACAGTATATAATGTCTCCTTGTGGCTGCCTCCATACAGTATATAATGTCTCCTTGTGGCTGCCACCATACAGTATATAATGTCTCCTTGTGGCTGCCACCATACAGTATATAATGTCTCCTTGTGGTCCCAAATGGTTTTTCTAATAAATGGCTATTTATCGCGATATATATCGTTATCGCAATAAATTTCTTAATATCGTTATCGTGGAAAGATTTTTGATATCGCCCAACCCTACCCCCTCCCTCTTTTGATTTCAAGCTCACTTCTGCTCTAAAAGGCAGCAGGTTCGGAAGGGGTTAAGTGGTTGTGAGAGCAGAGTTCCTCCCTGCTCGTTGGGGCCCCTCCTGTATGGTGTGGTGGGACCTCCCACCATGCTTATATACTCGTCTCCTCCCCCTGGTGCTTCCTCTTGGTGCGCAGAAGAGATCGTGTAACGTACCTAATCCCTGTCTGCTGAGATGCCCTCCGGGAGCGGTATGCTGCTGAGGGTGAAAGCTAGCTGCGCTCACTGCTGGTCAGCCTTGCCTCTGCCCCTCCTTTCCCTTACAGCAGTCACAATTCATTCCAGTGCTGTGGCTGTACAAAGAGAGGCTGATACTAGCTCTGGAGCGGGGGGCCGGAAGTCTGCCAGGCGTTCCCGCCCCCCAGATCGTCTCGGCCACAGTCCTCCCTCTTCTCACGCCTTGTCCATCAGGGGGCTCTTCAACATACAGCATACCTCCCAAGTGTCCCTCTTTTGGAGCGACAGTCCCTCTTTTTGACCCAAGTCCCTCCGTCCCTCTTTTATCCTTAAATGTCCCTCTTTTTGACCTGGAGGATTAATGTATAACTGTGCATTAATACATTTACTAAATTGCTCCTTACTAAAGTTTCTGTCTGGTTTCTACCTATAAATTAGACCAGAACTTCATAATTTGGTGCAATTTGGACCTTAAAATATCTATAATCTGATGATTTATGTGCTAATGTTTATATGGACAATGAAGCGCAAGAAAAATATTGCCTCAGGGGCTCTAGTAATAATGCTTTGGGCGGAGTTAGAGGCGTGGCCTAGTATGAAAAAAATGCTACGCTTGAAAAAGCATGCTTGAAAAAGGCTGAGGATAAGCCGAAACGTAGCATGTACCAAGGTGATGGAATGAAATAAAACTACTCTTCATTTGAATTGGATGCTGTTTCCTGTACTTTATCCACTACTTCAAGAAGCAGACCGATTTGGCATGGAATGCCCGGCGCACCTCTGGCGGCTGGTGGACCTCAGCTGATGTCCCTGATCAGCTCTTCTGTTGCTCCGACTACACAGCATTTGCATGGTAAGGCGTGGGCTGAATGGCTATCGTTAGTGGGTTTGAGGGATGTCGCTCTACAGGATGATTTAAGATTGGAAGTCACTGTGGAGTTATTGCTCAGGTTGCGCCCCATGGGGGTGTCAGCAGCAGTCACGCAACGGTGAATGTCCGGCGTTGCCTTTTATTTCCAGCTATGCGGATGGCCTGACATCACTAAGAGCATTATCATTCGCCAGTCATTGCGGAGATGGTGTAAGGATGGGGTCCGCCTGGATAGCAGGCGTCCTGTCTCCTTCAGGCTGTTATGTAATTTTACTTCTAGTTGCCCGGTAGTCTTTGTTTGAATTGGCGCTGTTCCCAGCCGCTTTTAGTATAGCCTTCTTTGGTGCCCTGTGGATTGGCGAGTTATTGCCCCCATCCAGCTCCTGCTCCGGTGGCCTGTTATGCGAGGATGTGTTAATATCTAACAATTCACTTAGGCTTCACGTTCAGCGTTCTAAGATCGACCAGTATGGGCGCGGGACTTGGATCCCCCTTCACCCTGTTCCGGGAGCGGCCGTCACTCCAGAGGTCCGGTGATCTTGGTCATCCACGCAGGGGGCAATGATCTCTGTTCGCTACGCCTAGCAGAGCTCATGACCTTGATGAGGTGTGACATAGAAAGGTTGACGGCTTTCTTCACGGAGATGGTGCTGGTATGGTCGGAGATCCTCCCCCGCGTGGTGTGGCTTGGCGCTAGGGACGCTGAAGCAGTTGAGAAGTGCAAGCGCACAGTGAATGCCCGTATTTCTCGTTTTGTTAGGTCCCGGGGTGGTATAGTCATTCCGCACCGTCAGTTGGAGGGTGATAACCGATCCCTGATGGGGCCAGATGGGGTCCACCTTTGGTATATTGGCCTTGACACATTCCTGTTCGGTCTTCAAGCTAGCATAGAACAGGCCATGTTTTTGTTGAGTGGTGGTCGGAGCCCCGTGTAGGGCAGTGGGTCTCCCCCTTGGCGGCAGTTCAACGGAACGGAGATGTGGAGATACAGATGGCGGACTTGCCCACCGGGAGTCCAACGGTTGGCATACCGCTCCGTATGGTTTATGGAGAGTTTAAAGGGTTAAAGAGGTTTTTCCGCTTTATGATTAATGAATAAGCTGTGGCTGATCACCACCCATCAATAAAACAAAGAAAGTTAAGATGGTGTTTGTCCTTATTTATAGCGGCGGAAAGGGTTGAGGTGTAATGGGGAGGGACGTTGGGAAGTTTGAAGATCCCTCCTATCAACAGTCTTGAAATACAGAATCTGTTTTTTTCTTGATTTATCTGTTCTGATGGTTCAGAAGTACAGAAAACTAAACAGTGATGTGAACCCGGCCTTATGCTCTCTGTGTAATCCACTTATATCCAATAACATGCTGTGAGTTGTAGTTCCTTCACTTTTACCTCGCCTCCCTATTTCCAATAATAACAATCTGGTGATGATGAGACTTGTAGTTCCCTTGTCACTATTACACTGTTCTGCAGCTTCTGAGGTGTGCATTAGGCTTTGTTCACATCTGTGCTGGTGACGTTCGCTGTTCTGCCCTGTCATAGGAGCACAACAATGAAAATCAACATACAGTAGTTCCAGATCTGGCGCTTCATGGACAACACCTGATGGATCCCGTTGACTATGATGAGATCTGACGGGATTCCATCTGCCAGGCTATAAAATTGTTTCCAGCATTAATGAACTGACCTGAAAATGATGCCCCAACAAAGAAGTGATCAAAGCCTTATATGTTCTCTAGCATCAGATTATGATGTTCTGTAGCAGCTGAGGTGTGTATAAGGAGGTATGTATTATGAGGTTTTGCTGCAGCTAAGGTGTGTACTTTTAGGTTCTGTAGCAGCTGAGGTGTGTATTATGAGGCTCTGCAGCAGCTGTGGTTGTATTATGATGTTCTGCTGCAGCTGAGGTGTGTATTAGAGGTTCTGCAGCAGCTGAGGTGTGTATTAGGAGGTTCTGCAGCAGCTGAGGTGTGTATTAGGAGGTTCTGCAGCAGCTGAGGTGTGTGTTAGGAGGTTCTGCAGCAGCTGAGTTGTATTATGAGGTTGTGCAGCAGCTAAGGTGTGTATTAGGAGGTTCTGCAGCAGCTGAGGTGTGTATTATGAGGTTCTGCAGCAGCTGAGGTGTGTATTATGAGGTTCTGCAGCAACCGAGGTGTGTATTAGGAGGTTCTGCAGCAGCTGAGGTGTGTATTAGGAGGTTCTGCAGCAGCTGAGGTGTGTATTAGGAGGTTCTGCAGCAGCTGAGGTGTGTATTAGGAGGTTCTGCAGCAGCTGAGGTGTGTATTAGGAGGTTCTGCAGCAACTGAGGTGTGTATTAGGATGTTCTGCAGCAGCTGAGGTGTGTATTAGGAGGTTCTGCAGCAGTCAGAAAAACATCAGTTGTGACTGGATTTAATCTTTAATTTAATCTTTAGTTTTCTGTGTCTGCACTTTGTAAAATGTCCCTGTCCCGTTCGTTTGCCAGCAGGCATCGCACTGTGACCTGACTGACCAGTCCAGACCTGAACTGATCCAGCATCGTCTCCAGTCCAGACTCCAGTCCAGCTCGGTGAAGATCTGCCCCAGGCCCTGAAAGTACTCTGCATTGGGGAGGAGGTAAAGCAGGAGTAGGCACAGTCCATGGGGGAAGGATGACACACTATATAAAAAGCAGCAGCGGGCACAGTTCATCGGGTAAGGCTAGGTAATCACTTGTGGTCATATTTCGGTATTTCTGTTCCAGCATACCAGCAGAATACCAGAATCGCCAGATCCAGCATATGCCAAACACTGCTGGCACCTGCCGAATCCCATTCACAATATTGGGGTCATTCGAGATGCCGCATGCAGCGGTGTTTTGCTCTTTGTTTTTGCCAGAATTTGCAATGAGGGCTTCTGCTGGAACCTCTGCAGCAGATGTGCACGTACCCTAAGGGGTGCTATGGGTCACTCACAAGAGGGCCCAATTCAGATTCTTGCCAAGGGTCCCAGTGGTATCTATGTATGCCGCTGCTGACTAGCCCAGAAACGTGTAATTTTTACCAACAATAAAAGAATAAATGATATACTTACTTCTACCGAAGTCTTTCCACCGATGCAACATGCTTGAGCCTTTTCCTGTCCATGCTCTGACTCTCCACACATAAGTAGGTAAGGGCTCTTTCACACCACAGTTAGGGATTCCGTTCAGGCTTTCCGTTATAACATCGTTATAACGGAAAGAAACGGAATCCCTAGGACGGACATCAAAACGGACACCTTTAAGAGGCATTCCGTTTTGATCCATCATAATAGAAGCCTATGGGAAAGCATAACGGATCCGTCTGGTTTCCGTTATGCTGGACGGAAAACAAAGTCCTGTCGAATAGAAGAAATGCGCTTTGTTCCGAATGAATTTGTCACAAAGCACATTAAATCAGCTATATCCCAGCCTGTAGCTAAACTGCAGGGAGAATGTATCTCAGTGTACATCACTGTGCATTGGAGCCACATGCATAGCTAGTCCTTTCTGGTAGTGAAATAGTTACTGTGACAGGCAAGTCTCATACAATATATGGACGTGTGCACTGTTGAGCAGGCCACCAACAGTCCTAGCTAATCCCTAGCCAAACCAAAAGAAAAGCATATGTAGTAGTACCCCAGAGTGGCACTACTATTCCTACACCCTGCTAATGGTTAACAAACAGTGTAATCTGTGTATTTTTTCCAGGACCTCTTACACTATGCATTCATAATATTGCTATGTAACTGTTATGTATTGTTATTACTAGTGTTGAGCAAACATGTGGGTGGTGCTTGGGACCATGCGGTATTCGGCCAAATACCGCGTGTGCTCGAGCGCCAAGCTCGAGTCACCTCCCCGCACGTTAATTAGCCAATTAGCGTGCGGGGAGGGATGGCATTCAGTGTAATGCCAGTAGCCATCTTAGCTACTGGCATTACACTGATTTGCTAGCCGGGTCACATGTCACCGGGTGCTATAAAGCACCCGGTGACATGTGACCTGGCCAGTGTTAGACAGGGAGAGCTGCTGCATGCAGGGACAGACAGTGTAGGGAGACAAGCATGCCAGGGCTATTATATCTGGCACAAAGCAGTATTTTATTATTTTGGGGTGTTTAAAGGTGGTTAAAATAGCGCTAGGTGGCCTGCCATTAACGCCACATGCGCTGCTGCAGCAAGGAGGGACGTACACTGTAGGGAGAGAAGCGTAGGGAGAGAAAGGCCTTTTAAGGGTTATTGTATCTGGCACAAAGCAATATTTTATTATTTATGGGGTGTTTAAAGGTGGTCAAAATAGCACTAGGTGGCCTGCCATTAATGCCACATGTGCTGCTGCTGCTGCTACATGCTGTAGGATACTCTCTGTATACTATACACCTGACATACTTTGCTATAATTTCTGCTGTTAAGCCCGCAGAACTTCTTTTGCGTCTTGCTGTATAACATTTGCGTAGGGATAGAATTTCTATAGGCAGGGTTAGTATCATTGTTCAAAAGACACAAAAGTCCATTGTTAAATCCTTCTGCATTTTTTTGTGTGCCTTGTCAGTAACACTAGGTGCACAGCGTATTACAACAGTTCAAAAGTCTATGTAGCTGACATCCGTTGTTACATTTAATACCATTAATTTAGGCCGCAGTTCCTCATTTGCGTCTGCAGTTTAATTTGCCCAAGGAGGGAATTAAACTATAGGGATAGGATAGTCTATTGTGAAATACTTCTGCTTGTTTTTTTTTTTGGGTGGCAAAAAAAAACCCCAAGTGTGCCCTGTCAGTAGCGCTAGATGCACAGTGTATTACAACCGTTCAAAATAGCTGACATCCGTTGTTACATTTAATACCGATAATTTAGGCCTCAGTTCCTCATTTGCGGCTGCTCCATAACGTTTGCGCATTCAGAATATTGGACATTCATTTAAATTTTTCTGATCATACAGTTAATAAAAATCTGCAGTACTGTAGTTGTGACCAAGTTGCATATATACTATACAATATGCGCAAGGCGAGCACTAAGGGACGGGGAAGTGGGCGAGCTGCTGATGGTGAACGCAGAGGCCATGGCTCTGGGCGCGGTGAAACTGTGCCTGCTGGCAGAGCCCAAGAAACAAAGTCATCCAAAACTCCTAGCTTCATGTCACAGTTTGCAGGGCGGCGCAAGACACAACTCTTGTCGCCACACCAGTGCGAGCAGGTAGTCGGTTGGATTTCAGCTGATAATGCTTCGAGTCGGTTCAGCACCACCCCCTCTTCCACGAAGTCCAGTCTCAGGAGCCAAAAGTCTGGGCAACTGCATCCTCACCCTGATCCTCCTTCCTCCCACCATGCAGAGTCTGGACAAAGAAGAGATCCCACATTGGGATATTCCGAGGAGCTTTTTTCATCACCGTCCCTTGGCTTGGGCCTCTCGCCAAGGCCGCTTGAAGTGGGACATGAGGAGATATTGTGCCCTGATTCCCAACCTATTGAGCAAACACAGTCTGAAGTAGATGACGGGGGGAACGACAAGTATTTTCTCCCGAGGTGGATGATGATGATGAGACACAGTTGCCAATAAGTCAAGGGCAATTAGTGTCTCAAGAGGTTGTGGATGAGGATGAGACGCAGTTAAGTCAGGTTCTTGTTAGTTCACCATGTCAGGAGGAGGAGCAGAGTGAGCAACATTTCCCAGACAGCACACTGGGTGAACGTTGTGGAGGCTGGGAGCGAGTCGTACGCTGGGATGGCACAGGTGCTACCCATGCCGAGGATTGCGGGCCTTACTTCCATCCGGATTTCCGCTGCCACCTAGAGTAGCGGCTGCAACCCCTCCTTCTCTTCCTCCACCTCCTCCTCCACTTCTTCCCATGCAGAATTGCCATCTTGCAACACCACACAGACTTCTGTCATTAGCTGGAAGCAGTGTTGCAAAGCAGTCGGTAAGCGGCAACAGGCTGTGCTGAAGCTTATTTTCCTGGGTGACAAACAGCACACCGCCGCAGAGCTGTGGCATGGCATAAGGGAACAGGCTGATCTGTGGCTCTCGCCAGTCAACCTACAGCCAGGCATGGTTGTATCCGATAACGGCCACAACTTGGTAGCGGCTTTGGAGCTGGCCAACCTCCCACACATACCATGCCTATGTATTCAACTTAGTGGAACAGCGGTTTCTGAAAACCTACCCCAATTTCTCTCAGCTACTGGTGAAGGTGCGTCACCTGTGTGCCCATTTCCGCAAGTCACCTACAGCTTCAGCCGGCCTGGCAAAGCTGCAGCAGTGCTTGCGGTTGCCGGCTCACCGACTGCTGTGCGACCTGAGGTGGAAATCCACCTTCCACATGTTGGGCAGGCTTTATGAGCAGCAGAGAGCAGTAGAATACCAGCTGCAACACAGTCGTGGTCTTTCTAGTCAGCTTCCGCTCTTCACAAGCGACGAGTGGGCATTGATGTCGACCTCTGTGAGGTGTTACGCAACTTTGATGAATCTACACAGATGGTGAGCGGCGATAATGCAATTATCAGTGTAACCATCCCACTTCTGTGTCTACTAAAAAGCTTGCTGCTCACAATAAAGGCCGATGCTCTGGGTGTGGAAGAGGTGGAAATGGGGGAAGGCCCTACACAGGGTGATAGCCAGACCACCCTTGATTTGTCTTCTCAGCGCCAACTAGAGGAGGAGGAGACGGTTGCCACCGCTACACAGGGTAGCCGTACCACGTTTACACCATCTCTTCGGCGTGGATGGGCTGAAGAGGAGGAAGAGGACGAGGAGGATATTGAGAGTCATGCTCCTGGTGGGGAGAGCGAAGCCTTGTCTGTTGGGACTCTGGCACATGTAACGATTCAGGTAATGTGGACTCACTGTGTTACCTACCAGCAGGAGTAGGAAACGGCTGGCCAGGCAGGACGAGCTGCAGAAGCTGAACTTGAGTAGCAGAGCTGTGGTAGTAGCAGAACTTGAAGTAGCAGAGCCGGGATTGTGCAGGCGTGGCAGTAGCAGGACTTGAATAGCAGAGCTGTGGTAGTAGCAGAACTTGAAGTAGCAGAGCCGGGATTGTGCAGGCGTGGCAGTAGCAGGACTTGAATAGCAGAGCTGTGGTAGTAGCAGAACTTGAAGTAGCAGAGCCGGGATTGTGCAGGTGTGGCAGTAGCAGGACTTGAATAGCAGAGCTGTGGTAGTAGCAGAACTTGAAGTAGCAGAGCCGGGATTGTGCAGGCGTGGCAGTAGCAGGACTTGAATAGCAGAGCTGTGGTAGTAGCAGGGTCGACAGTCCGGGTCATACACAGGAGGGCAGCGAGGTACCAGAGAATAGACAGAGGCGTAGTCAGGAACAAGCAAATGGTCGAGGCGGGCAGCACAGGTTCAGGTCAGCAAACAGAGTCGGCAACTGGAGGATCAACGAGGTACCACGGGATCAGGCAGGAACTTAGAAGGCAGGAACAGGCACGGGTCATACACGGAGTAACAACACAGGAGACAATAGCACACCTTCGCTATGGAACAAACCACAATATTGCTCAGGCATCTGAGAGTGGGTGGGGCTGCCTTAAATAGCTGATCTTGGTCCAGGACAGGTGGAGGACAGATTTCAGGTGCACACACTGCGTGTATAAGAAGCAGAGAGAGCCGACGCCCGCCCCCTACGGGACACAGCCGGAGTAGCCCTGGAGGATGAGACAACATGGCGGTATCCAGATGGAGCATGGACAGGAATCATGCGACGGTGAGTGCTGGGAATAGTAGTACGCCGGCAGCTGGCAACCACCGGCGTTACAGCACACATGGCTGACTTCATGCTATGCTGCCTTTCCCGTGACCCTCGCGTTATACGCATATTAGGCAACACCGATTACTAGTTGTTCACCTTTCTCGACTCCCGCTACAAAGAGAACTTCCCATCTCTCATTCCTGTGGTGGAGAGGACAAGTAAAATGTTGCAATACCAGAAGGCCCTTGTCGAAAAAAATTGCTCCACAAATTTCCATCTGACAACGCTGGCGGCAGAGTACGTGGTTCCTTGGCCACCCAAGGAGGGGAGACGAGGAGAACACACAGCAGTTCCAACAAAGGCAGGGCGACACTCTCCAAGGCCTGGGACAGTTTTATGACACCCTGCCAGCAACCTCACCCTGATGAGCGGCCTAGTGTGACAAAGAGGGAAAAGTTTTGGAAGATGGTAAAGGAGTACGTAGTTGACCGTGTCAACATCCTCAGCGATCCCTCTGTGCCGTATAATTATTGGGTGTCTAAGCTGGACACGTGGCACGAACTGGCGCTCTATGCCTTGGAGGTGCTGGCCTGCCCTGCCGCCAGCGTTTTGTCTGAGTGGGTATTTAGTGCCGCTGGGGGCATAATTACTGATAAGCGCATCCGCCTGTCAACTGACAATGCTGACAGGTTGACACTTATCAAAATGAACAAGGCCTGGATTGTTTTGGCCTGTCAGCTCACCAGCAGGCCCTCAACCATTATGTTTTACACGCTCAGCTCTGCTACATGTCACTTCTAATGTTTCAGACGTTCAGCTAAGCGGCATGTCAAAAAAATTTTTTAACACGCTCAGCTCTGCCACATGTCACTTGTAATGTTTCAGACGTTCAGCTAAGCGGCATGTGTCCCTTAAATTTTTTGGGCGGTCAGCTCGGCAACTGCATATGTCCCTTAATTTTTTTTTTCTGTCAGCTCGGCAGCAGAGTGTCACTCTTAAATTTTTTGGACGGTCTGCACAGCAGCAGCATGTCACCCCTATTGTTTTTGAGTGTCAGCAGCAGGCCATCAATGATAATTTTTCACGGGTGTGTCTGATGCCCTCCTTTATGTGTAATAAAGGGTATATTGGAGTGCCTGATCCTTGTAATTTTTGGCAGCCCTTAGTGCATAGGCTTTATGATTGTCGGAGTCCCACAATTATACCACAATGTGAATGAGGCCCTCCTTTATATGAGATACCGGTTGTATGGGAGTGCCTCATCTGTGTAATTTTTGGAAGCACTTGCGCTTAACGTACAAGTAAATCTATGTTTCCCAACAATATTTCCTGTAAAATCGATGTTATCTTGGGTTTTTTGGGGGTATTTTTGTAATTCCGTAAAAGTGGCATAATAGTCAGACATCATGTTTAATAGCAGCGACTTTGGTGTCCAAGATGCATCCAGACATCCTCCCCATGCTGTTCCTTAACCATTTCTGTGGTGTTTCCACCATTTTGTGACGTTTCCCTTTAGACCACACACCCTCCCCTCATCCAAGCAGTGGGTGCCTAGTCTTCTCCCATTGACTTCCATTATACTCGGGTGCTCCACCGAGCACTCGAGCACCACCTAGTGTTCGGCAGGAGCACCCGATCACCCGAACATCGGGGTGCTCGATCATCACTAGTTATTACGTGCATTGTGCCTGGTTGTCTACCAGGTGGTAGTGTATCTGGCAGAGAGAGAGAAGTGGGCTAGTCATGCTTCCTACCAAGGAAGGGCTGTATGATGTGTTTAGTCATTCTGAGTTCTAGTCTAGTCAGTCTAGAGGGAAATTGAGAGTTTGAAGGGGATGAGAATCATCCTGACTCCTTACAGATTACAGATAGGGTATTATGAGGGGGTCAACAGCCAAAGGCACCCCACTCCAAAGGTACCGGAACTGCTACAAAGTCAAGCTATCAAATTGAAGCCTAAGTTTGGCACAGCAGAGAGATAAAGCAGAATATTCAAGTTTGCCTGTCGGTTTACCCTAAAACCTGCTGGGACCAAGAGAAAGACCTGTCTGGATGCAAGTTTATTCAGGTAAAGCTGCTGAACTTTCATCAAAACTGGACTCAACTTATTCTCTACCTTCTAACCTTCTAACCCTGGGGAACGACGGTATCCAGGTAGGAGCACCTTGACACACACAAACTATTAAGACCACACCACTCGCCATTCCTAAGAACCTGGGGCGCGATCGGCCTGGGGGGAGGGGGGCCTGCAGGAACTGTGTCCCAATAACTCCCATGACTTTTAAGCCATGTTGTAGCAGTACAAACACATGCTTTTGAATAACTTCTTTTAGTTGTAGAATGACTGTGCTTCACTGTTAGGCTCAGCTCACACTTCAATTATTTGGTCATTTACGAGTCAAAAACACAGAATAGGTACAGATCTTTTCATGATACCTTCTCTGAGTGTAGAGTTCACTCCTGATTTTGGCTCACCATACAGTAACTGCTAGAATTAACTGACCAAATACCTGAAGTGTGAACTTAGCCTTTCAGGTCAATGTTAGAGTCATGCTTAATTTACTTAACTGTGCAGAGGCCCAAGATTCCACATTGCTTGATACATAACCTATTCTGGCTCTATGACAGAGTGAGGATGGTGTCAGCAGTAAGGTTGTATTGACGTCACTGTTTATTTTTCCCTTTTTCTAATGTGTCAGAAGAACAGCCCAGAAAAAATGGATTTGTAATTTAAGCATCCGCCTTGAAACTGTCAGTATTTATTTGGTCAGTAATGGATCAGCAAAAACAGGAGTGGATCCAAAACAGAGAAAAAATGTCATGAAAATATTTGGACCCACCCCTGCTTTTGACTTCCAAATCATGATTAAATCCTGATGCAAAATACTGACCATGTGATCAAGGCCTTATGGATGCTCCAAACACAGAATCTGTTGTGTTTTCCATTTTTCAGTTCTTCCGACGTATCAGAAGAACAGCATGAGGAGTCAACATAGTAGCCTAGTCACAGAGTGGTGAGAGTGGCAACATCAGAATAGTGGAAGCAGCACATGGGCAGAAGGAACGGGCCAATTGTCACAATCTTCAGTCAGACCATTACTGGCAGAATGATCTAGTATGATGTATCATTCACCGGTGTGGGGCAATCCTGGCTGATCCACTCCTGGTTTATCTGTATAAAGGTTAATCTCTCAACATTTTGTTTTGAAAGGCTAGTTCTCTTTGGGGTAACTATGCCCACTGCCGCACTAAATACCCACTCTGATGCCATACTACTGGCCGGGCAGGAAAGCTTGTCCAGGGAAAACTCAGTCCAGCTGCTCCCACAAGTTTGGCTGCCAGTGTATCTTGTATCTGTTGTCACAGGGTGCAGTCCAAGTATGCCACTACCGGCTGCTTCAGGTTCTGCTCCTGTTGCTGTTGACTGAGCTGGTGATGCTCCTGCTTGCCCCCACCCCCCTCCAGCAGTCATGGCAGTGGAGCGTGAGTGCAGAGGGTCCCCTGGTCAGACCTTCGTGAGGCTGATAGCACACGTAGGCTGCAACCAACCGACTACATATAATGTCTCGATATTAGTTGAGTTTTTCATCCCTCTCTGAAGGTGTAAAATGCCCCATTTTGGCCCAGTATCAAGGGTCTAACATGGTAGAGAGCCAGTGGTCATCCCTCTGTCGAATGGTGACAATGAGGCTGTAACTACGCAAGCAACTCAGCATGCATTTGTCCATTTGCATACTGACATGGTCTGTCGGGGTCATCTGCCTGGTCTTCCTGATCACTCTCTACTTCCTCATGCTCTTCCTGCTCCTCCTGCTCTCTCCTGTCACTTGGGCAGATAAACCACCCATTTCTATATACAATTCCTGGGAGTTTATGTCCTCCTCTTCATCCTCACATAGGGCTCAGTTGGCTGTGAGATGTATGTGCCAAGTCTCCTGTCCCCTGGCCAGCCAGATTTATCAGCATCTGCTCCAGAATGTGAACGAGTGGAATGACATCATTCATCCCGTTGTCCTGGCGACTGACAAATAAAGTGTCTTCCTTAAAGGGCCTGAGCAAACGGCAGGTGTCATGCATGAGCTGCCACTGGGTAATGTCAAAGTTACTCAGGGGAATATCCCTGTCCACCTGCATCATCAAAAAATCATTCATGGCCTTCGTCTGCTCATTATAGTCCAACATGTGGAAATGTCACATATGAGACGATGTTGGGAAACAGTATTCTGCCTTTGCAGGTCAAGGAGGGCATGTTTTGTATTGAAAGAGTGGTTGAAGTGCATGCACAGTTTCCTCCCCATTTTCAAGATGTCTTGCAGTTGGGTGGAAGACTACAGGAACTGGGTTACAACCAGATTAAAAATGTCTACCATGCTGGGCATATTGGGTCAGCCCTCCTTGATGCAACGCCGACAGAATGTTCTTCCCATTATCGGTGACCCTGGTTCCGACCTTCAGTTGGTGAGAAGACAGCCAGGATTCTATTTCTTGTTGTGACTCTTTTTGTCCAGGCTGGCCTAGCCTGCCATTAGAGATGAGCGAATCGATCCGAATTTCAGGATAAATTCGATTCGCCTAGAAGCCGAATTTCCTTGTGCTTCGTGTCGGCGAATCGATTTATCCTGAAATAGTGTAAATAACAAGAAAATCCATACTTACCTCCTCCATTTGCTCACGATGGGCCGCCATCCGCCATCTTGATTGAAGATCCAGGGCGAAATCCCGCGCGTAGTGACGTATGACGTCACCACGCCGGCCAGCATGATGACGTAATCTCGCGCCGTGCGAGATTTTGCTCCAGATCTTCAATCAAAATGGCGGCGGCTGGCCCGTCGCGAGCAAATGGAGGAGGTAAGTTTGATTTAATGTATTTTTTAATGTTTATTTTACACTGTTTTCACACTCAGATCATGTGTGAACGCGGCATCTGAGGCGTACAATGACGGGGGCAGTGCTTGCGCAGCTCCCTGTCATTGCACCCACTACTTACAAAAAGCAAATTTTTTTGTAAAATTCGGCGAATCAGCCGAATCGAATTTTGAAGAAGTTCGCTCATCCCTACCTGCCATACCTAGCCTGGTATGCTGGAGGCCCACTCTGAACTGTGCCTACAGTGGCACTGGAATCATGAGAAAGTCGAGACGGCATTGCCATCACCTGGCCAAGTTGCTAGTGTGCCTGGGTAGTAATAACATCTACCCAGTGGGCAGTAAAGGACATATATTTTCCTAGACCATAGTTACAGCTCCACATATAGTTGCTGTTGTGTACTGTACCGGACACCGACAGGCTCAAGGACTGGCCCACCTTCTTCTGTATGTACTTATGCAGGGCTGGTACAGCTTTTTTAGAGAAGTAATGACAGCTTGGGACTCTCCACCTTGGCTCTGCACAAGCAATCAGTTCTCCAAAATGTGCAGATTCTACCACATGGAAAGGGAGGGACTGTAGTACCAGCATCTTGACCAGGAGCATGTTCAGCTTCTGCGCCATTGGATGAGTACACAAATACTGTTGTCTATCGCCTCTGTGATCAATTGCTGTCGAAAAACGTGACAAGGAGTAGGGGCATCAGGACCAGTAGAAGAAAGGAAGGACAACTTACTTCTGCTGAGCTGGAGGAGCTCTGACTGCTGGAGAAGAGGTGCGGGCCACTGGGAGATGCAAAGGTCACTGTGTCAGGCTGTACCACTACATTAGCGGCACATTTTTCCCAGTCTACTTTATGGTGACACTCCATATGTTGACACAGGGCCGTGGTGCTAACATTAGCACTCTGGCCGCGCTTCACCTTCTGCCCACAGATCCTGCATACTGCCATTCTAACATCCTCGAGCCAAACCACTCTGTCATGACTGCCTCCCGCTGCCCGTATGAAGCCATGCACCTCTAGTTGTTTCCTGACAAGTAGGCTCCTAAGTAGCAGAAGGTCTACCCCGGGCATGTTTCGTCCAGATCTCACACTGCTGCCACCCTGCTGTCTCACTGACACCCTTGCATCCTGCTGGCTTAGCGGCATGCTGCCATCCTGCCACTGTTTTATGGGCAAGCTATCATTCTAACTCCCTGATGATGATGATGCAGCCCCCTCTTTAGCCGGCTTCCACATGCAATTGGCTACCTTATAATCCCTTACAGTCCTATGGTCACTTATGTCACCCTCACCCTTACCAGGCTCAATGCCACATCCCTGACCACTCGCAACACCTGCTTCCATGCAACTGTCACAGTCGCAACTTGCAAGCCTACAGGAGGATGCTTTGGACCTCTCCTTCAAATCTGGCCAGGCCTGTAGCTGCTGACTGTCCTCACTAATCTTATCCTCGCTGAACAGTGGAGCAGAGCCAATGGCATACATTACTTTCCTGGCAGAAGGAGCAGCAAAGGAAAGAGGCAGGTTCAGGACGGTGAGGGCACAGAGCTTGTTTCTTGGCCATGCCTACAAGTGTTGTTTCAGAGAAACTCACCAACTCCTGACTGTGTGTGTCGAACATCAGTTGAGATTATGTTGAAGACTAGGTCCACAATTTAAAAAACAACTGCTAGATGACACTGGCAGCTCTGACCTGTTGCTGCAGCAGCTGCTACCACCCCTTCTTCTTCTGCTACTTTAGCTACAGCAACATTTTTGCCACTGGCCGTTCCTTTGGAGGGCCCTTGTAACTGTGTCTTGGATATACTGTACAGTCACACTAACTGTACATGTAAAATAAGTTATTCAATGTCAATGTGGATACTCCAATAACAGTAGAACAAGACAGGTTATTCACCCCAATTTGAGAATGAAGGCATAATAGAATTGTTTATCTATTAAACAAGGTGGACACCCCAATAACCATGGAACAAGACAGGTTATTCAATCCGATTTGAAAATCAAGGACTAATAGAATTGTTTATCCATTAAACAAGGTAGACACCCCAATAACAGTTGAAGGAGATAGATTATTTACTCCAATTTGAGAATCAAGGCCTAATTATTGTTTATCTATTAAACAAGGTGGACACGCCAATAAGATTAGAACAAGACAGGTTTTTCACCCACATTTAAAAAACCAAGCCTAATAGAATTGTTTATCTATTAAACAAGGTGGACATCCCAATAACAGTTGCACTAGACAGCTTATTCAACCCAATTTGAGAATCAAGGAGTAACAGAATTGTTTTTTCTATTGAACAAGCTGGCACCCCAATAACAGTAGAACAAGATAGGTTATTCGCCCAAATTTGAGAATCAAGGCCTAATAATTGTTTGTTTATTAAACAGGGTGGACACCCCATTAACAGGAGAATTAGAAAAGTTATTCACCCAAATTTGAGAATCAAGGCCTAATAGAATTGTTTATCTATTAAACAAGGTGGACACCCCAATAACAGTAGAACTAGACAGCTTATTCAACACAGTTTGAGAATCAATGCCTAATAAAAAATTTTATCTATTAAAAAAGGTGGACACCCCAATAACAGGAGACAGGTTATTCACCTAAATTTATGAATCAAGGCACAAAAGAATTGTTTATCTATTAAGCAATGAAGACACCCTAATAACAGTAGAATTAGACCAGTTATTTACTCCAATTTGAGAATCAATGCCTAATAAAATTGCTTATCTATTAAAAAAAGGTGGACACCACCAATAACAATAGAACGAGACAGGTTATTCACCCCCAATATAAGAATCAAAACCTATTACAAATGTTTATCTATTAAACTAGGTGGACACCCCAATAACAGTTGAAGGGGACAGGTTATTCTGCCAAATTTGAGAATTAAGGCCTAATAGAATTGTGTATCTATTAAACAAGGTGGACACCCCAATAAAATAGAATGAGACAGGTTATTCACCCCAATTTGGGAATCAGGGCCCAATAGAATTGTTTTTCTATTAATCACTGCGGACACTGTTTAATTAGATAGCTCTGTGCCCTACACCACAGTTCATTCAAACTGCTCTGTCTCCTATTGATCCCTTCAGCTTCACATTACTGCCCCTGCACTATCCCTGCACTGTCCCTTTCACACTGGCAATTAAATATTCTCTTTTTCTATAGATTGTCTACTACTACCCCTAGTGCAACAGCACTTCCATGTCTCTCCCTATGCTCAGCTCACAGTGAAATAGCAAAGACTGCTCTGGAGTCTTTTAAAGGGCTGTGACATCACAGGGGATGGCTATCTGTGGACTGGCTGGCTGCACGGCATTATAGGTGATCTCACATTCCCGGGCTCCTTAATTTCACTTTGTAACGTGTGTAGCCGGCATTTTAGAAAAAAAAACTATTCGTTACCACGAAGCCCGAGGAAATTCATATTACTTGTGAGTCAAATTTTTCCTAAACTTTGAATCAAATTCCACTTTGGATGCTTTGATTCACTCATCTCTAATTATAATGCTGGAGAATTTATCACATTCAGTGCCTGTATTACTTGCTTCCTCTCAATACATTTTCAGTAATTGATGAGAACTAATTAGGGTTAGGATGAAGTTTCATCTCAGGAACTTCTGTGGTTGACATTCCATCCTATAAACAAACCAGATACAATCTTGGAGAAAGCAGCTTACTGACATCCACAATGTTAGTTTCTAGAATAATTTGTACATTTGTAGAACTGAAATGCTTGTTTCCCACAAAAGACAATGTAAATATTGTATACACTGTTGCTTTAAGCCGCCTGTTCATAAGTAATACTGCAGTACTAAGACCCAAAGTAGTGGTAGGTGTTCTTGGGCAAGAGAATATTTGTTATTTCCAGTTTTATTCAATAACATTTTATTTTGCACATGTAGTGCAATAATACTTTATTTAAAACACTCTCCTTTTCATTGTATAATAACATTTTCAAGGGATAACCCCTTTAATCTCCATCTTTCCCTTGGTTCTATTTTGTCCCATATCACAATTTAAACTGAGAAAAATACATAGAGAAATATTCTCTATGTGTCCTAGAATATCAGTCAAGTTTAGGAAAAATTTGATTTGCAACAAATCCGAATTTCCTCGTGTTTCATGTTAATGAATTGGTGGCTACACATCTTACAAAGTGAACTTGCTGGATGTATCAAACATGGCAGCTGGGTTATTGCAATAAGGGAAGAGTACCATTGGTTATCTGAGTGAACCACACAAATCGCTCCACCAACCTGACCCAAATATGTCATAGTTAATGCGTTCTTTTAGCGAAAAAATTAGTCTATGACGTTGTTGCAAAAGTTTATGGTCTGAACTTAGATGGTATTACCAGACAAATCCTTCCACCAACTGGACACAAATCCATCATTCCTAGATAACACATATTATCAAAAATTTTATTCAGCGTCACTCTGATCATTTTAAAATTGTCACAACAAATTTTAAACAAATTCTACATCACTGTGCAGTTCCTACTCGATAAATTAGACCTGACGCTTTTATTGACCTGAAATACTGACACACAGTAACTTCACAGCTAACAGAAGGAATTAGCTATGAATTTTGATGACGGCGATACATTACAATCTGTCCTTGATCTGCCTTACTGGCGGTGTCCCATCATGTCACAGTCCATCATGTTCAGTACCGTTTGGCTGCTGCCATTGTGCCACTGCAACTGTCTGCCTACAATAATGTTCTGTACTGTATGGCTGCTGTCACTCTCCTATTATGCTATTACTGTCATTGCATTCAAGAGTTTAAAGGGAAGGAGGAGGGCAAAATTTGTTAAAAAATAAATAAATTATTAATTAACAAAAAGCAATAAAATCTTTTCACAAAAAATTGGATGTTTGTACATACCAATTTACAGGGCAACTGGAGCAACTTCAATTCATGAAGAATTGGTTCTTTCCTAACCAAATGATGTAAAAAAATTTTCGAATCGGATATGAAGCGAATTTCAAGTTTAGTCATCTCTAAGATTGAGGTAAATGGGTAACTCTGCCAGAGGCTGAGAGAGGCCTCCCTTTCAGACACACTGGTGGAAGGTGTATGCTCACTGAAAAATAAAGTAACTTGGCTTCCCATTCAGCAGGAGGAAAAGATTCTCCCAATTTGCTTTGGTAGTCTAAAAGCATGGCTATCCAGTGTCTGATTCATGTGAATGATACAGCTGTTATTATATAAGCAAGCAAGGATATAGCTTTCCATTTTGGCCAGCGTGCCCCTCACTGAGATGATTGGGTGCCGTGGCCAATGTCATCGTCATCATCATCCTCCTGCTCCTCCACCACTGTTTCCTCCTCCTCCAGTAGCAGGTACTGATCCTCTTCCTACTTCTCCATGGAACTTTCTCCTTTTGGATGCCAAACAGTCTTCACTGCCCCCTCCTAGTGGGTTGCCTTCTTTTTTCCCAAGAAGAGGCAATAACATCCCATGTACTATGGAAGATGTCAAAAAAGTCTTCCTTCTGTGAGAATAGTTAACCTTTGTGCTCTCATGAGGAGGAGGTTAAGGTGGAGGCAGGGTACCCAATTCTTTGCTTCTTCAGTGGTGGTAATAGTAGTAGTGGCAGTAAGGGCAATAGTATTTGGCAATAATGACACTTCGTGCAAATACAGAGGAGGGAATCGTGAGGAGGCCAAAGAGCCCATCATGACATATCACAATCTGACAAGTGTGAAGAAAGGTGAGGACTATGATAATCACTGTGGGTTGGACATGAGCTGGGAGCCAGATTGGTGTGCTGAGCAAGAGGTAACATCAGTGGAGCAGGGTGGTCGACGCAGCTGCAACAAAGAGCATAGGCAATGTACATACAAAGCATCCAAAACCACTGTGCAAGATCTGCAAGATTAAATCTATTGTAGCACATGGGGCAATATCAATAGATCCAGTGGAAAAAGACTGCCCTCTTTGTAGCAGCCAGGCTGCATCCACAAGAAGTGTTTTCTCTTTGTCATCATCATCATCAGTTACTGCTTCTCCACTTCAGATTACACTGCAACAGCTGAGGGGAAGGGGTGTGGTAAACAGTAACAACACAAAAAGGAAAACATGTCAGATTATGTCACATGTGCAAGCCTAGACCACTTTCTGCAACATGTTGCAGGAATGACCGTGACATGTGGAAGCTGAACCCCCACCTGGACAAGTTGCTAGTGGTGCAGTTGCTGCCATACCACCTTTAGGGAACTCATGGAAGGCACTCAGCCTCAAGGAGGAGGAAGTGGAAGTTGAGGATTAGGAGCTACCACTGGAGCAGGAGCTGGAGGATGAGGCTGATGATGAGGATGACACTGGCCATCATGACCAATCATGGCAGTGGGGGTGGAGCTGGAACATACTGGGTCCATATGCATGCTGGGGAACATAGTAAGTTGTTTACTTGCTTATGTACTGACAGGCGTATCATTAGCATCAAACTGATGACAAATGGATTATTGCACCCAATATCAAATGTAACAGTGCAATTCTCTCCCAGATAGCGGTGTATGGATTTAGCAAGGATGGGAGTTATAGCTAACCTTTACTATCTTGCAACAGAACCTGCGGCGGGAAATAATGCTCATACAATAATGGCTGTAATGTCCACTGTAGGATACAGGGATTCTAGTGATATGCTCATACAATAATGGCTGTAATGTCCACTGTAGGATACAGGGATTCTAGTGATATGACTGGCCAAAGTTTTTTCAGGTGTGAAGGGTGTCTTAATGATGTCCCCTCACTGTAGTAAAGTCTTAGCAGCTTTTGATAGCTTTTAATGACTCCAATGCTCAGCCACTATGTGGGAGAGAATTGCACAGTGTAAAGTTGGAACTGTGTCTTCAATTATTGGATGTACTACAACCCCTAGTTTGCACTTTAGTAAAGAGAGACATTTATTATTCTACCACTGGCCTGGTTTTCTGACTCCTACACCATACGCTGGCCATTGCATTTCACATCACACATTGTACTATGCACGCTGTAACTCACACCTAGAGGCCTCCTGGTGAAGTATGCAGGCCTCGTGCATCTGCTTACCGAAAGCAAGCTGTCTACACAGTATATCCTGGTGATACAGGAATTTTGCAAATGTTTTATTCTGCTTTATATTCCTATTTAGTTCATGTACAGATCAGTTAGCTAGGGATGGAGCCAGCCATCAACTAGCCTCCTACAAGGGCTGAGCCAAGATGGTTAACCTTGGTTGATCAATTCATACATGACTATCATGATTCACATTACATAACAATACAACACTTTAAATAACAAACCATTTGCAGATATGCCTTGCTGTGGGGTACTGCAGATACATACTGCCTAAACAGGTTTATTGCTAACTGGACTGTGCCATTTATTGCCAGCACAGTCTGTTAGGTTAATTGCTTTACTTCTGCTACTATTGCCGCTTACCCCTTCCACATCCACACTGTACTGCTCCTACTTTGAAAAGAAGGGGGAATTTTTGGATGCTTATTCAGAACAAGCCAGTTTTTCTTTTGATACTAGAGTATGTGTGTGTATAAACACGGGCAAGTATCTGCTCCTGTTAAGACAACATTTTTGGATGATTGTCCAAGCTACAGTTTCTTTAATAGCATGTAAGAGTAAACACAGCAGGATCTGTCCCCATTAAAATATTACTTTTTTGTGCTTCTGTTTCTTCCTACTTTACCATGTGTGTGAATAAATACAGGCAGTCATCTTCCCCTGTTAAAGGGGTTGTCTCACTTCAGTAAGTGCCATTTATCATGTAGAGAAAGTTAATACAAGCCACTTACTAATGTATTATGATTGTCCATATTGCTTCTTTTCTGTCTGGATTCATTTTTCCATCACATTATACACTGCTCATTTCCATGGTTACAGACCATCCTGCAATCCATCAGTGGTGCTCGTACTTGCACACTATAGGAAAAAGCGTTGGCCTCACTGGTGGCCGGGACCCTGGGAGTGCATATAGGTTAGTGTTTTTTCCTATATTGTGCAAGGACGACCACCATTGATGGATTGCAGGGTGGTCTGTAGCCATGGCAGTGTATAATGTGATGGAAAAATGAATCCAGCCAGCAAAGAAAGCAATATGGATAATAATAATAATAATAATATATTAGTAAATGTTTTGTATTAAGTTTCTCTACATGATAAATGCCACTTACTGAAGAGAGATAATCCGTTTAAGGCAGAATTTTTGGACTGATTGTTCAGAACAAGCCACTGTTTTTTTTTTTTTTTTTTCTATAACACAGTGTGTGTTTCAGTGTTTCAACACCAGCTGCACCAATAATGAACATTTTTGGAACTTTTGTCATTTTTGTCATTTTAAAAAGCATAGCAAATGTGACAACTCAATATGTCATGGTCTCTCTGACATTATTTATGTTGCTGTAATTGTGTTAAACAGCTTAAAAGGGGAGGGAGAGAGAGAAAAATGTCTAAAATAAAAAGGAAGAAAGAGAAGAGAAAAAAGTCCTAGGAGACCTAAGAGTTTCACTAATTTCAAGACAGTTAAAGTAATTTTGGATTCTGATAGAATTGGACCCGAAAGAAATTCCAAGAAACAAATTCTTTCGAATTGGACCCGAAACAAATTCCAAGAAATTCAAACATATCTAATTTCGAATTGGACCCGAAACAAATTCCAAGAAATTCAAACATATCTAATTTTGATCAGAAATAATTTGGTAAGTACTTCATATTCATTTATATACTAAATATAGCGTAAATTTTTACGATACATATATTCAATGTTTGCGGAGTGCTGTATCCTTTCACTTTATAAGATGGGGAAATCCCTTTAAGAAGTTGCTCACGGTATCTGAACCCCTGAGTTATTTGGGTTATTTGTCTTATGCAATGACTTGAAACTAAAACCTATAATTACTGTATTATTATGTACTGTATTATCAACTAACAATATCTTTGCCTTTAAAAATATGTTCTTGCTAATGAATTCTGTTATTAAAAATGTCCTCCTGGCCTGTTACCAGGCTGGTATATATGAAAATGTTCACAAACTGTTAAAATATAGAGCAGGAGGGATATTTATAATGGGGGGAAATTTACAGCTTTCTTTAATTTGCTTCAAATGTATCAAACATCACATTTTATTTGGTGTATCTTTAGCAGTAACACTTTTGTCTAGAGTTGTACCCACAATTTTTCACACCGCCTCCCCTACTGGAGTGAGATTGCAACATTTAAAAAAAGAAATCACATATTATATAACTGACATATAACTAATTAGCTAACGATGCCCACCTCCCCACCCACTCAGGGCCGGTTTTAGACAAAATGTGGCCCTGGGCGAAATTAAAAGTGGGGCCCCAAATTCTGAAGTACTGTATCGACAGTCAAGTTTATTCAATTGATGCAAGTGGAGAAGTCACCGCCGTGACCCATGATTGGTTGCAGGCAGTGTCAAAATGGATAATGACATCCAGGGACCTGAGCAGAGGTTGGAGAGCACCGGAGCCGAGTGTCAGGGAGCAGGTAAGGCCCAGTTCACACTTCGGTTATTTGGTCAGTTATTTCCATCAGTTATTGTGAGCCAAAACCAGTAGTGAAGGTTACTCAGAGATAAGGTATAATGGAAAGATTTAATCATGTTCTGTGTTTTTGATCTGCACCTGGTTTTGGCTCACAATAACTGATGGAAATAACTGAAGTGTGAACTCAGCCTAAGGGCTCATGTAGACGGCCGTTGCTCGTCTGCAATATACAGGTACCGGCCATGTGCTCAACGTATCACGGATGTGGACCCATTCATTTGAATAGGTCCGCAATCCAGAAAGAGCAGTGTGGAACGGAGGCACAGAACCCCATGGAAGCACTATGGAGTACTCGTGTGGGGTTTCTCTCTGTGCCTCTGCACCACAAAAAAATAGAACAACTTAAATGGGTCTGTTTCCGTCTGCAGCAACCACACAAATGGTGCCCTTGCATTGGGGACCACTAATTGCTGTCTCCAATGCACGGAACGGACGGCACATGTTATCTATCATCTCTAGCTAGTATCTATCTATCTATCTATCTATCTATCTATCTATCTATCTATCTATTTCTATCATTAATATCTACCTGTCTATTTATCATCTCTAACTAGCATCTATCTATCTATCTATCTACTAAACAGAGAATGGCAGCAGCACTAGATAAGCCATGACACATAAAATGAACATGAGGTGAATGTGTGAAAAGGTAAAAAAGCATAACTGCTATGTAGTAAGTAATATGGAAGCTCTTAGCGCATATAAATGATCATAAATATGTCGGGCTCATCCACCAACGATCAAGGTGGCTTCCAATCGGATGAGTCCTACACTAACACTGACCTGCATCCTACACAAACCAGCAGGCCCATATCAGGAGAACATCATACCTGGTCAGAAGCTGCACCAGTGTGAACAGGAGTGCTAAATTCCCAGAGGAGGCCAATCCTCCTCTATATATACATAAGGACAAAGAACGGACAGCACCTCCTACAGGTGAGAGTCAGGTGCAAGCTACCTATTGGCTAATTAAATACTAAACAGAGAATGGCAGCAGCACTAGATAAGCCATGACACATAAAATGAACATGAGGTGAATGTGTGAAAAGGTAAAAAAGCATAACTGCTATGTAGTAAGTAATATGGAAGCTCTTAGCGCATATAAATGATCATAAATATGTCGGGCTCATCCACCAACGATCAAGGTGGCTTCCAATCGGATGAGTCCTACACTAACACTGACCTGCATCCTACACAAACCAGCAGGCTCATATCAGGAGAACATCATACCTGGTCAGAAGCTGCACCAGTGTGAACAGGAGTGCTAAATTCCCAGAGGAGGCCAATCCTCCTCTATATATACATAAGGACAAAGAACGGACAGCACCTCCTACAGGTGAGAGTCAGGTGCAAGCTACCTATTGGCTAATTAAATACTAAACAGAGAATGGCAGCAGCACTAGATTATTTTTATATCTATCTAACTTATTTTTATATCTATCTATCTATCTATCTATCTATCTATCTATCTATCTATCTATCTATCTATCTTTTCTATAGATGATAGATAGATAGATAGATAGATAGATAGATAGATACTAGCTAGAGATGATAGGTAGATAAAAAGGTTACATTATATATAGACAAGTTTATTTTAGGCAGCAAATATTATAAAAAACAGCTACAGTGGGGGAAGGGGGGAGAGGAGGACATGTCTTGTACAGTGCCTTACAAAAGTATTCGGCCCCCTGGAACTTTTCAACCTTTTGCCACATTTTAGGCTTCAAACAAAAAGATATAACATTTTAAATTTTTGGTGAAGAATCAACAACAAGTGGGTCACAATTGTGAAGTGGAACGAAATTTATTGGATCATTTAAACTTTTTTTGTAATAATAAAACTGAAAAGTGGGGCGTGCAAAATTATTCAGCCCCCTTGCATTAATTCTTTGTTGCGCCACCTTTTGCTGCGATTACAGCTGCAAGTCGCTTGGGGTATGTCTCTATCAGTTTTGCACATCTAGAGACTGAAATTCTTGCCCATTCTTCCTTGCAAAACAGCTCCAGCTCTTTGAGGTTGGATGGAGAGCGTTTGTGAAGAGCAGTTTTCAGCTCCTTCCACATATTCTCAATTGGATTCAGGTCTGGACTTTGACTTGGCCATTCTAAGACCTGGATACCTTTATTTTTGAACCATTCCATTGTAGATTTTGCTTTATGTTTGGGATCATTGTCTTGTTGGAAGATAAATCTCCGTCCTAGTCTCAGGTCTTTTGCAGACTCCAACAGATTTTCTTCCAGAATGGTCCTGTATTTGGCTCCATCCATCATCACATCAATTTTAACCATCTTCCCTGTCCCTGCTGATGAAAAGCAGGCTCAAACCATGATGCTGCCACCACCATGTTTGACAGTGGGGATGGTGTGTTCAGGGTGATGAGCTGTGTTGCTTTTACGACAAACATATCGTTTTGCATTGTTTCCAAAAAGTTGGATTTTGGTTTCATCTGACCAGAGCACCTTCTTCCACATGTTTGGTGTGTCTCCCAGGTGGCTCGTGGCAAACTGTAAACAAGACTTTTTATGGATATCTTTGAGAAATGGCTTTCTTCTTGCCTCTCTTCCATAAAGGGCAGATTTGTGAAGTGTTCGACTGATTTTTGTCCTATGGACAGACTCTCCCACCTCAGCTATAGATCTCTGCAGTTCATCCAGAGTGATCATGGGCCTCTTGGCTGCATCTCTGATCAGTCTTCTCCTTGTTTGAGATGAAAGTTTAGAGGGACGGCCGTGTCTTGATAGATTTGCAGTGGTCTGATACTCCTTCCATTTTAATATGATCTCTTGCACAGTGCTCCTTGGGATGTTTAAAGCTTGGGAAATCTTTTAGTATCCAAATCCAGCTTTAAACTTCTCCACAACAGTATCACGGACCTGCCTGGTGTGTTCCTTGGTCTTCATGATGCAGAGCCCTGAGACTATCACAGAGCAGGTGCATTTATATGGAGACTTGATTACACACAGGTGGATTCTATTTATATTCATCAGTCATTTAGGACAACATTGGATCATTCAGAGATCCTCAATGAACTTCTGGAGTGAGTTTTCTGAACTGAAAGTAAATGGGCCGAATAATTTTGCATGCCCCACTTTTCAGTTTTATTATTACAAAAAATTTTAAATGATCCAATAAATTTTGTTCCACTTCACAATTGTGACCCACTTGTTGTTGATTCTTCACCAAAAATTTAAAATGTTATATCTTTTTGTTTGAAGCCTGAAATGTGGCAAAAGGTTGAAAAGTTCCAATTCCCGAATACTTTCGCAAGGCACTGTATATTCTCTGCAGACTGCCTCCCTGAACTTACCAGAGACACTGTAATCCTCAGGAACAGGCTGAAGGGGACCATTACATCCACACTGCAGGGCCTCCGTGAGAGAGAGAGGAAGGGGGCGGGGCCAAGCTCTGCCTGTCTGCTGTGGAGCCGGTGCTATGGATTCAGCATCCAGCTCCTCACCACAGCAAAAGGACCTGTATTCTTATCAGGAGCCGCCACCAGCTCTCTTTCATGTCTGTCTGGGCAGCTCAGCAGGGGGCCCCATTTAGGAATAGGGGCCCTGGGCAATTGCCCTGTTTGCCCCCCCTAACGCCGGCCCTGCACCCAATTTTCAAAAGAACGGCATAAAATCACAGGATAGAGAAGGATACAGAAGGATACAACAGGAATCTTCACAACTGGGTGTTAATAACATTGTAATAAAACTGTAGGAATAATAAAATAACAGTTCAGATGTGGTTAAAGGTAGACTCAACATACAATAAACTGCAGTAATACACGTACAAACTACAAATCCGCCTGTATTCATTTTGTGTCCAATAATACTCCTACACACAACAGCAGTCCAAGTCTTTGGCAGAAAGTGATTTGGTGCCAAATTAGACATGGGAATAACCGTGCTCTATTATTAAAGACTGGCATACAAGAGTGAAGCAAGGGATCCGTGTTGCTTGTGGAGAGCAGGGCTTAGTGCCGCCTACACAATATATTTTACAACTACACACCTATGACAGAGTTGGCTGCTTTACTGCATTTCTTTCATGGGGAAGTGAGACATGGAACATATTTTACACAAAACTGACCACTTCACCTTCATAAATTGGTACAGTGTTTTCATTAATAACATGTCACTTTCCCACGAATAGGGATGAACGAACCAAAACTTGACCCCGAACCCCATTGAAGTCAATAGGGACCCTAACTTCACTTTATTATTTTCCGTTATAACATGGTTATATCGGAAAATAATAGCATTCTTAAAATAGAATGCAGTAGAATATGGCCATTCAGGGGTTAAAAAAAAATAAAACAACTCACTTTATCCACCTTATCGTGCTGCAGCAGTCTCTTCTTTCGTCATTCCGCAAGACCTGCCAAAGGACCTGCGATGTGCACGATGATGTCACCGTGCTCTCCCAAGTGAAAAAGTCTGTGTTCGGGTCCGGGCACCCAAACTCACAAAGCTTGCTCAGCCCTACCCATAAACAGTGCATCTGGAGTGCAACCTATAAGCAGTGCATTTAGAGTGTCCCTATTAACACAGCATCTTGTGCATAGAATGAGCTAGAGTACTATAAATAATTTTACCAAAGTATCCTTATCAGCAGTCAAAAGTAGTCAGCGAGTGCCTTAAAGGGGTTGTCCGGATTCAGAGCTGAACCTGGACACATACCCATATTCACCCCTCCGGCCCCTCTGACATTAGAATTTCATGCTCAGATGCTTTCCCTTGCCCTGTGTTGTATCACGCAGGGCAAGGGCTTTTTGGATTATATTATTGCACTGCTAGGCGGATGTTTCCACCTAGCAGTGTTCCCAATGACGTTACCGGCACTGATGGCTCTGAACCTGGAGAACTCCTTTAAACATTTAAACAGTGCCAGCCAGAGAACGTTCCATAGACCGTGCCAGCTTAGACAGTGCCTTATAAAGAGTGCTAGACATAGAGTGCATTCTAAACTATGCCAACCAATATGTTTAAAAACATATTACCCAGTAGTAAAAAAAAATCTATGTCACACCAGTAATATGCAAAAAGGTGAAGTTTTAATTCATACTAAATAGTAACAAGTCACTCATATTCAGTCAGTGTATCCAAAGAAATCGCAAAGAAATGAACGGACCAGTAATTTATCCCCAACGTTTCGGTCGAAGCACGACCTTTCTCAAGGGATCTGTGAAACGTATACTGATGAGCGAGTAGTGTTCGATCGAGCCGGTATTCGATCGAATACTACGCTATTCGGCATACTCGATTTCAATTGAGTATAACGGCGATGGCGCACTTAGAATTCGTTTCCCCTCCCACCTTCCCTGGCGCTCTTTTTCCACCAATCAACATGCAGGGGGGGTATGACAGGCCCGCGGAGCACGCTGGCAGCGCGAAAACGGCGTCTACATGGATTGGCTGGAAAAACCATGTGACCTCGAATATTAAAAACTCAGCTCTTCCTGCTCGTTCGCATATGCTGCGTGAACTTAGTCAGGGACAGAGGCTGGAGAAGGGACAGATAGGTTTTAGCTGTTGGACAGGCAGGAGCGTGATTAAAAGCCCTTATCAGGGATACTATAGTGCAGTACAGTGATAGCTTTACTACCATATACACTCTGCAGAGAACGGCTGCTGTATTCAGGGATAGCTGCTGGAGTAGGGACAGAGAGAGGCATTAGTGGTGTATTAGGTGCTCTGCTACATACAAAACTATATTTGGCACTACTGTTCTGCGTTCTTTTTGGCTGCAAAACCCTGTTATATACCTAGTGTGTATATGCACCATCTGATCTGGCAGTATACGGCTGTGAATTTTTTTTTTTTTTTAATACAGTTTATTTGGCTCTAGTGTTCTGGGTTCTGTGTGCCTGCAATACCCTTGTGGTATACCAGGTGTAAATACCCACCGTCTGATCTGTTAGTACACGGCTGTGTACCTAGAAATAAAAAAAAAAAGGCCTTTTCTTTGGCACTTGTACTGTGCGTTCTCTTGCAAAATAATTTTATATACGTGGTGTTAATACCCACCGTCTGATCTGTTAGTACACGGCTGCGTACCTAGAAATATAAAAAAAATAGGCCTTTTAATTGGCACCTATACTGTGCATTCTCTTGCAAATTAATTTATATACGTGGTGTTAATACCCACCGTCTGATCTGTTAGTACACGGCTGTGTACCTAGAAATATAAAAAAAATAGGCCTTTTCATTGGCACCTGTACTGTGCGTTCTCTTGCAAAATAATTTTATATACGTGGTGTTAATACCCACCGTCTGATCTGTTAGTACACGGCTGTGTACCTAGAAATATAATAAAATAGGCCTTTTCATTGGCACCTGTACTGTGCGTTCTCTTGCAAAATAATTTTATATACGTAGTGTTCATACACACCGTCTGATCTGTTAGTACACAGCTGTGTA
This sequence comes from Rhinella marina, assembly GCA_900303285.1. NCBI lineage: Eukaryota > Metazoa > Chordata > Amphibia > Anura > Bufonidae > Rhinella > Rhinella marina. Next base: position 62,967 of record ONZH01004232.1, read on the forward strand.
CCTAGAAATATTAAAAAAAAAAGCCTTTTCATTGGCACCTGTACTTTGCGTTCTCTTGCAAAATAATTGTATATACGTGGTGTTAATACACACCGTCTGATCTGTTAGTACACGGCTGTGTACCTAGAAATATTAAAAAAAAAAAAGCCTTTTCATTGGCACCTGTACTGTGCGTTCTCTTGCAAAATAATTTTATATACGTAGTGTTCATACACACCGTCTGATCTGTTAGTACACAGCTGTGTACCTAGAAATATAAAAAAAAAAAGCCTTTTCATTGGCACCTGTACTTTGCGTTCTCTTGCAAAATAATTGTATATACGTGGTGTTAATACACACCGTCTGATCTGTTAGTACACGGCTGTGTACCTAGAAATATTAAAAAAAATAGGCCTTTTCATTGGCACCTGTACTGTGCGTTCTCTTGCAAAATAATTTTATATACGTAGTGTTAATACACACCGTCTGATCTGTTAGTACACGGCTGTGTACCTAGAAATATAAAAAAATATGCCTTTTCATTGGCACCTGTACTGTGCGTTCTCTTGCAAAATAATTTTATATACATAGTGTTCATACACATCGTCTGATCTGTTAGTACACGGCTGTGTACCTAGAAATATTTAAAAAAAAAGCCTTTTCATTGGCACCTATACTTTGCGTTCTCTTGCAAAATAATTGTATATACGTGGTGTTAATACACACCGTCTGATCTGTTAGTACACGGCTGTGTACCTAGAAATATGAAAAAAAAAAAAGCCTTTTCATTGGCACCTGTACTTTGCGTTCTCTTGCAAAATAATTGTATATACGTGGTGTTAATACACACCGTCTGATCTGTTAGTACACGGCTGTGTACCTAGAAATATAAAAAAAAAGCCTTTTCATTGGCACCTGTACTTTGCGTTCTCTTGTAAAATAATTGTATATACGTAGTGTTCATACACACCGTCTGATCTGTTAGTACACGGCTGTGTACCTAGAAATATAAAAAAAACAAAGCCTTTTCATTGGCACCTGTACTTTGCGTTCTCTTGCAAAATAATTGTATATACATGGTGTTAATACACACCGTCTGATCTGTTAGTACACGGCTGTGTACCTAGAAATATAAAAAAAAAAAAAGCCTTTTCATTGGCACCTGTACTTTGCGTTCTCTTGCAAAATAATTGTATATACGTGGTGTTAATACACACCGTCTGATCTGTTAGTACACGGCTGTGTACCTAGAAATATATAAAAAAAAAAGCCTTTTCATTGGCACCTGTACTTTGCGTTCTCTTGCAAAATAATTGTATATACGTGGTGTTAATACACACCGTCTGATCTGTTAGTACACGGCTGTGTACCTAGAAATATAAAAAAAAAAAAAGCCTTTTCATTGGCACCTGTACTGTGCGTTCTCTTGCAAAATAATTTTATATACGTAGTGTTCATACACACCGTCTGATCTGTTAGTACACGGCTGTGTACCTAGAAATATAAAAAAATAGGCCTTTTCATTGGCACCTGTACTGTGCGTTCTCTTGCAAAATAATCTTATATACGTAGTGTTCATACACACCGTCTGATGTGTTAGTACACGGCTGTGTACCTAGAAATATAAAAAAATAGGCCTTTTCATTGGCACCTGTACTGTGCGTTCTCTTGCAAAATAATTTTATATACGTAGTGTTCATACACACCGTCTGATCTGTTAGTACACGGCTGTGTACCTAGAAATATAAAAAAATAGGCCTTTTCATTGGCACCTGTACTGTGCGTTCTCTTGCAAAATAATTTTATATACGTAGTGTTCATACACACCGTCTGATCTGTTAGTACACGGCTGTGTACCTAGAAATATAAAAAAAATAGGCCTTTTCATTGGCACCTGTACTGTGCGTTCTCTTGCAAAAAAATTGTATATACGTGGTGTTAATACACACCGTCTGATCTGTTAGTACACGGCTGTGTACCTAGAAATATAAAAAAATAGGCCTTTTCATTGGTACCTGTACTGTGCGTTCTCTTGCAAAATAATTGTATATACGTGGTGTTAATACACACCGTCTGAACTGTTAGTACACGGCTGTGAAGGCAAAATATTGTAACCAAAAAAAAATAAAATGTGGAGGGGGGCTAGCAGAATCGGACGTGGACGAGGACGGGGGCGCGGAAATGCTGTTGGTGGCCTTGTTGAAGCCAGTGGGGATACAATGCGTGCTGGTGAGGGGCAGCCAGGATCCCACTCATCCAGAATCCCTGCCTTTATGGGACAGTTAAGCAGGGGGCGGGTTACACCGCTGTTGAGGCCTGAGCAGGTTGAACAGGTGGTGCAATGGATAGCCGATAGCGCTTCCACACAGTTGTCCACCAGCCAGTCATCCACACAGTCTCACTCTGACCCTCCTTCCTCCACACCTGGCCAACAGAGTCATCCCACCATTGACCCCTCCCAGGAGCTCTTTTCGGGTCCTTTTTCAGATGTGCCGGAAGAATCCCACGAGCTAGCAGAGGAATTTGTTTGTAGTGATGCCCAACCACTTGAGTATTCGCCATCTCCTGCTGATGTGGACCCTGAACCAGCATCTGTTATCATGAGCGATGATGATGATGAGACGCAGTTGCCATCAAGGGAGGCTGTTGGAATGTCCAGTGGGCAGGAGGAGGAGCAGAGTGAGGAAGTGGAAGAGGAGGTGGTGGATGACGAAATGACCGACCCCACTTGGCCAGGGGTGATGTCCAGCGGGGAAAGCAGTGGAGAGGTGGTGGTCTGCGCAGCACCGAAAAAGGCAGCAAGAGGCAGAGGGATGTCCAGAGGCAGAGGGATGTCCAGAGGCAGAGGGATGTCCACAGGCAGAGGGATGTCCACAGGCAGAGGGATTTCCACAGGCAGAGGGATGTCCACAGGCAGAGGACAGTCCAGACAGAGAAGTGAGGCCACAGCCAGCAGGGCCGAAGCTGTTCCCAGCAGCGGGCAGTCGTGCGAAGCTCCCCCATCGAGGCCTCGTACTTCTGTGGTGTGGAGATTTTTTAATGTTTGTGCGGATGACAAACTGAGCGCGGTTTGCACACTCTGCCACTCAAAACTGAGTAGGGGCTCTGAGAAGAGCAATCTGACCACCTCAGGCATGCGGCGTCACTTGGAAGTCAAGCACTGGGCTGAGTGGGAGAGAGCAAACGCAATACAACCTGCGTAAGGTCTTCCTGCCACTGCCTCTTCCCCTTTATTGTGTGCTGCCACTGCGGTCCAGACCTCCAGCCAGGACACCTCCACATCTGCCTCGGCTACTTTGGGGCCTTCTCCTTCAGCCTCCCCTTCCCCCGCATCTTCGCCTGCACCTTCACACTCCTCGTCCCATCAACTGTCCATCTCGCAGGCGTTCGACCGCAGGCGGAAGTACGCCTCGAGTCACCCCCAAGCCCAAGCCTTAAACTGCCACATCTCCAAACTGCTGGCCCTGGAGATGTTGCCGTTTAGGCTTGTGGAGACGCAGGCCTTCCGCGACCTGATGGCGGCTGCCGCACCTCGCTATTCCGTCCCCAGCCGCCACTACTTTTCCCGGAGTGCCGTCCACGCCCTGCACCAGCACGTGTCGCGTAACATCAGGCGGGCCCTGAGGTACGCAGTCAGCGCAAAGGTCCACTTGACCACCGACTCGTGGACAAGCGCTTGCGGCCAGGGACGATACATCTCTTTGACGGCACACTGGGTGAATGTTGTGGAAGCGGGGACGGGGTCGCAAACAGAGACGGCCTACCTACCACCCCCGCCCAAGATTGCCAGCACGGGTTCTGATAAACCCCCTCCTCTTCCTCCTCCTCCTCCTCCTCCTCCTCTGCCTTAACATCGCCCTCAGCCGCTAGCTGGAAGCGTTGCAGCACTGGTGCGGGGAGACGTCAGCAGGCGGTGCTTAAGCTCATCAGCTTGGGCGACAGGAAGCACAGCGCCCCAGAGGTGAGGGACGCCATATTGCAGCAGACGGAGATGTGGCTGTCGCCGCTGCAGCTAGGACCAGGCATTGTCGTGTGCGATAACGGCCGTAACCTGGTGGCGGCTCTGGAGCTTGCCGAACTCAATCACGTACCATGCCTGGCTCACATTTTTAATCTGGTAGTCCAAAAATTTCTAAAGACTTACCCCAACCTGGCAGAGCTACTGGTGAAAGTGCGGCGCTTGTGCGCTCACTTTCGGAAGTCAACTGTAGCTGCTGCTAGCTTAAAAAAACTCCAGCAACGCCTCCATTTGCCTGAACATCGGCTGTTGTGCGACCTGCCGACTCGCTGGAATTCCACCTATTCCATGTTGGCCAGGGTGTGTGAGCAGCAGAGAGCTTTGATGGAGTACCAGATTATGAATCCACGCGTGCCTCCAACTCAGCTCCCTCAGTTTGCCAACCACGAGTGGCCATGGATGGCAGACATATGCGATGTACTGCCTATCTTTGAGGAGTCCACCAAGAAGGTCAGCAGTGAGGACGCTATAGTGAGCGTAACCATCCCGCTCCTATGCGTCCTTAAAGAATCGCTCATCGCAATAAGGGAGAACGCATTGCACGCAGAGGAGACGGGGGTAGGAGGAGACGCAACGGAGCTACACAGTCAGACCACACTTTTGTCTGCTTCACGGTGGCAGTTGCAGGAGGAGGAGGAGGAGGAGGACGACGTGGAGGTGGCTGTGTGCGTCCCATTGGTTCAGCGCGGATGGGGCGGAGAGGAGGCGGAAGAGGAAGAGGAGGAAATGGCAAGTGATCCTTCTGGTGGGGGCAGTGACGTCATGCCTATTCAGAGTCTGGCACACATGGCTGACTTCATGCTGGGCTGCTTTTCCCGGGACACACGTGTTGTCCGGATAGTGGAGAACAAACTGTACTGGGTCTTCGCAATCCTGGACCCCCGGTATAAAGATAACGTCTCCTCTTTTATTCCGGTAGAGGAGAGGACGAATCGATTGCTGGAATACCAGAGGGAACTCGTGCAGAACATGATGGAGATTTTCCCACCCACCATCGCTGGCGGCAGAGAGGAGAGGGTCTCCCAGAGTCCCACAACATCGATCAGGCCCACAGCCACCAGGGGAACACTCTCCAAGGTGTGGGACACGTTCATGGCACCCCCTTGTGCAACTTCCATCACTGCGGGGCCCGCTATCAGCAGGAGGGACAAGTATCGGCGGATGTTGCGGGAGTACCTGGCAGACCGTACCCCTGTCCTCCCCGATCCCTCGGCGTCCTACACTTACTGGGTCTCCAAGTTGGACACGTGGCTGGAACTGTCCCTGTACGCCTTGGAGGTGCTTGCCTGTCCTGCCGCCAGCGTGCTATCAGAAAGGGTGTTCAGCGCAGCCGGGGGCATTATAACCGATAAGCGCAGCCGCCTGTCAACCGACAGTGCCGACAGGCTGACGCTAATCAAAATGAACAGCAAGTGGATTGACCCGGACTTTGCTTCTCCAACAGTGGAAAGCAGCCAAAAGTGAAGTGCCATCTGTATGAAGTGCCATTTCCTCCTCCACCTCCTCCTCCTCCTCCTTTACCGCCTTAGAATTGCTCCGTAAAAAAAAAATATATATATATTTATGGCTCACCTCTTGGGCCTACAAACAATTTTTAAGAGGTCTCACCTCTTGGGCCTACAAACAATTTTTAAGAGGTCTCACCTCTTTGGCCTCCACATAATTTTTAAGAGGTCTCACCTCTTGGGCCTACAAACAATTTTTCTCATGCCTCACCTCTTCGGCCTACAAACAATTTTTAAGAGGTCTCACCTCTTGGGCCTACAAACAATTTTTATTATGGCTCACCTCTTGGGCCTTAATACAATTTTTAAGAGGTCTCACCTCTTTGGCCTCCACTTAATTTTTTCGAGGGCTCACCTCTTGGGCCTCCACATAATTTTTTCGAGGGCTCACCTCTTGGGCCTCCATATAATTTTTTCGAGGGCTCACCTCAAGCTAACTTTGCGCACTCATTAAAATATTTTCACAACAAGGACCTAAGAGCCCTCGATGGGAGAGCTTTGTGTGGGGGCCTGTTATAGGGAAGAGATGCGGCCCTGCGGGCTCTAGCCTGCCTTCTCCATGAGCCTCTGGCCAGCCCACGGCCTCTTCCTGCCTTTTGCGGTCCTACGCATCCCTCAACATCCCCACTGCTTTACCTGCTAGACATGACACTGGGCCAGGTCGGGTCACTGACTTCGTCATACTCAACCACCTCCTCTTACACTGCCTCACTTTGCTCCAACAGCCTCCCTTGCTGGCAACTGTGTCTCATCATCGTCCCTAATCATTTTACACTTTAGTGCCCGTTCCACACCACCATCAGCTAGAGATGGAGCTTGCTCCAGTGTTTGGGCATCAGAACAAACAAAATCCTCAGATAGCTCCTGCGATTCTTGCATGGGTGGGAACACTGGGTTGATAACATTGGGCAGGGTGGGAGGAAGGAGGGTCAGAGTGAGGTCCCTGCAGTTTCTGCAGGCTATCGACGAGACTGGACTTTGTGGACTTGACTGGGTGGTGGACAGATTTAACAAATCTAGAAGGAGAAGGAGGGGTTTGCCGAGCTGTCTGTAAGGGTTGCGGAAATCCAGACAGAACCAAGGCCCAAAACTTGGGTGGGGCTAGCAGGTTTGCCCGTCCCCGCCTCCACAACATTCACCCAGTGTGCTGTCAGGGAGATGTAGCATCCCCGGCCTCAAACGCTTGTCCAAGTGTTGGTGGTCAAATGGCCTTTTGCAGTAACCGTGTTACTCGGGCGTGGATGATGTTTTGGGACATGTGCCTGGGCAAGGCAGGGATGGCACAGAGGGAAAAATAGTGATGGCTTGATTGCTTTCCCCCTTGCCTATGCCATCTGTGGTTGTCATAGGCAACGTGATTTTAAGGGGTGCAGAATTTTATCTTCTTTTTTGTCTAGTTTGGCTTGGGGTCCATGGCAATGTAGAGGAAAGAAGGTTTCCTTGTATGGTCTCACTTTACAGAGAGGTTATATTGTCTTTGGTGTGTATTGTTGAGAGGCTGTGATAGTGGCGTGCAACTTGGGCGTGCAACTTGGGCGTGTTATATGCACCCAGACATGCTTCCCCTGCTGTCCCAGTTGCATTCCAGCAGTGTTGGCATCCTTTTCTGAGGTTTCAGGGTGG
>ONZH01004233.1:0-86151 GCA_900303285.1 Rhinella marina
CCTAGGCGTCCTTAAAGAATCCCTCATCGCAATAAGGGAGAACGCATTGCACGCAGAGGAGACGGGGGTTGGAGGAGACGCAACGGAGATACACAGTCAGTCCACACTTTTGTCTGCTTCACCGGTGGCAGTTGCAGGAGGAGGAGGATGAGGAGGAGGACGACGTGGAGGTGGCTGTGGAAGAGGAGGAGGATGCTGGCGGCGAGGGTAGCAGTCAGGCTGTGTGCGTCCCATTGGTTCAGCGCGGATGGGGCGGAGAGGAGGCGGAAGAGGAAGAGGAGGAAATGGCAAGTGATCCTTCTGGTGGGGGCAGTGAGGTCATGCCTATTCAGAGTCTGGCACACATGGCTGACTTCATGCTGGGCTGCTTTTCCCGGGACACACGTGTTGTCTGGATAGTGGAGGACAAACTACTGGGTCTTCGCACTCCTGGACCCCCGGTATAAAGATAACGTCTCCTCTTTTATTCCGGTAGAGGAGAGGACAAATCGATTGCTGGAATACCAGAGGGAACTCGTGCAGAACATGATGGAGATTTTCCCACCCACCATCGCTGGCGGCAGAGAGGAGAGGGTCTCCCAGAGTCCCACAACATCCATCAGGCCCACAGCCACCAGGGGAACACTCTCCAAGGTGTGGGACACGTTCATGGCACCCCCTCGTGCAACTTCCATCACTGCGGGGCCCGCTATCAGCAGGAGGGACAAGTATCGGCGGATGTTGCGGGAGTACCTGGCAGACCGTAACCCTGTCCTCCCCGATCCCTCGGCGTCCTACACTTACTGGGTCTCCAAGTTGGACACGTGGCTGGAACTGTCCCTGTACGCCTTGGAGGTGCTTGCCTGCCCTGCCGCCAGCGTGCTATCAGAAAGGGTGTTCAGCGCAGCCGGGGGCATTATAACCGATAAGCGCAGCCGCCTGTCAACCGACAGTGCCGACAGGCTGACGCTAATCAAAATGAACAGCAAGTGGATTGACCCGGACTTTGCTTCTCCAACCGTGGAAAGCAGCCAAAAGTGAAGTGCCATCTGTATGAAGTGCCATTTCCTCCTCCACCTCCTCCTCCTCCTCCTTAACCGCCGTAGAATTGCTCCGTAAAAAAAAAAAAAAATATATATATTTATGGCTCTCCTCTTGGGCCTCCACATAATTTTTAAGAGGTCTCACCTCTTGGGCCTCCACATAAATTTTTAAGAGGTCTCACCTCTTGGGCCTCCACATAATTTTTAAGAGGTCTCACCTCTTGGGCCTCCACATAATTTTTAAGAGGTCTCACCTCTTGGGCCTCCACATAATTTTTAAGAGGTCTCACCTCTTGGGCCTGCACAAAATGTTTAAGAGGTCTCACCTCTTGGGCCTCCACATAATTTTTAAGAGGTCTCACCTCTTGGGCCTCCACATAATTTTTAAGAGGTCTCACCTCTTGGGCCTCCACATAATTTTTAAGAGGTCTCACCTCTTGGGCCTGCACAAAATGTTTAAGAGGTCTCACCTCTTGGGCCTCCACATAATTTTTAAGAGGTCTCACCTCTTGGGCCTCCACCATAATTTTTAAGAGGTCTCACCTCTTGGGGCTCTACAAAATGTTTAAGAGGTCTCACCTCTTTAGCCTCCACACAATTTTTAAGACGTCTCACCTCTTGGGCCTCCACATAATTTTTAAGAGGTCTCACCTCTTGGGGCTCTACAAAATGTTTAAGAGGTCTCACCTCTTTAGCCTCCACACAATTTTTAAGACGTCTCACCTCTTGGGCCTCCACAAAATTTTTAAGAGGTCTCACCTCTTGGGCAGCCACATAATTTTTAAGAGGTCTCACCTCTTGGGCCTCCACATAATTTTATCGAGGTCTCACCTCTTGGGCCTCCACATAATTTTTAAGAGGTCTCACCTCTTGGGCAGCCACATAATTTTTAAGAGGTCTCACCTCTTGGGCCTCCACATAATTTTATCGAGGTCTCACCTCTTGGGCCTCCACATAATTTTTAAGAGGTCTCACCTCTTGGGCCTCCACAAAATGTTTAACAGGTCTCACCTCTTGGGCCTCCACATAATTTTTAAGAGGTCTCACCTCTTGGGCCTGCACAAAATCTTTAAGAGGTCTCACCTCTTGGGCCTCCACAAAATCTTTAAGAGGTCTCACCTCTTGGGCCTCCACAAAATCTTTAAGAGGTCTCACCTCTTGGGCCTGCACAAAATCTTTAAGAGGTCTCACCTCTTGGGCCTCCACAAAATCTTTAAGAGGTTCCTTGCCCCCAATCTTAAGGCCTCTTGGGCCTCCACAAAATCTTTAAGAGGTTCAACCTCTTGGGCCTCCACAAATGTTTAAGAGGTCTAACCTCTTGGGCCTCCACATAATTTTAAAGAGGTCTCACCTCTTGGGCCTCCACAAAATCTTTAAGAGGTCTAACCTCTTGGGCCTCCACAAAATTTTAAGAGGTCTCAACCTCTTGGGCCTCCACAAAATTTTAAAGAGGTCTCACCTCTTGGGCCTCCACAAAATCTTTAAGAGGTCTCACCTCTTGGGCCTGCACAAAATCTTTAAGAGGTCTCACCTCTTGGGCCTCCACAAAATCTTTAAGAGGTCTCACCTCTTGGGCCTCCACAAAATCTTTAAGAGGTCTCACCTCTTGGGCCTCCACAAAATCTTTAAGAGGTCTCACCTCTTGGGCCTCCACAAAATCTTTAAGAGGTGTCACCTCTTGGGCCTCCACAAAATGTTTAAGAGGTCTAACCTCTTGGGCCTCCACATAATTTTAAAGAGGTCTCACCTCTTGGGCCTCCACAAAATCTTTAAGAGGTCTCACCTCTTGGGCCTGCACAAAAATCTTTAAGAGGTCTCACCTCTTGGGCCTCCACAAAATCTTTAAGAGGTCTCACCTCTTGGGCCTCCACAAAATCTTTAGGAGGTCTCACCTCTTGGGCCTGCACAAAATCTTTAAGAGGTCTCACCTCTTGGGCCTGCACAAAATCTTTAAGAGGTCTCACCTCTTGGGCCTCCACAAAATCTTTAAGAGGTCTCACCTCTTGGGCCTCCACATAATTTTAAGAGGTCTCACCTCTTGGGCCTCCACATAATTTTTAACACGTCTCACCTCTTTAGCCTCCACACAATTTTTAAGACGTCTCACCTCTTGGGCCTCCACAAAATTTTCCATGAGCCTCTGGCCAGCCCACAGCCTCTTCCTGCCTTTTGCGGTCCTACGCATCCCTCAACATCCCCACTGCTTTACCTGCTAGACATGACACTGGGCCAGGTCGGGTCACTGACATCTCAAGCGCCAACAATTTGGGCATTTTAAGGCTTCTGCATGTGTTTGAGTTGTTTTTACATTTTAAAGAAGACATGTCTGACCACATCTCACACACACACACACACACAATGACAATTAGGGGTGGGGTCTATTTGCTTTCCCCCTTGCCTATGCCATCTGTGGTTGTCATAGGCAACGTGATTTTAAGGGGTGCAGAATTTTATCTTCTTTTTTGTCTAGTTTGGCTTGGGGTCCATGGCAATGTAGAGGAAAGAAGGTTTCCTTGTATGGTCTCACTTTACAGAGAGGTTAGATTGTGTTTGGAGTGTATTGTTGAGAGGCTGTGATAGTGGCGTAATAGTGCGACTTGGGCACGTTATATGCACCCAGACATGCTTCCCCTGCTGTCCCAGTTGCATTCCAGCAGTGTTGGCATCCTTTTCTGAGGTTCCAGGGTGGACTTGGTGACCTCCAAGTGGTCGAATTGAGATTTCCAAGTGGCGAGCATTTTTTTCCCATAGACTTTAATGGGATTCGATATCCGGTCGAATAGTCGAATTTCGCAGTCTATTCGAATCGAATTTCGAACTTTCGAATATTTCACTACTCGCTCATCTCTAGTCAGGATCAAGGAAGGGGATGAATGAAAGACGGCCTTTAACACTCCTGAGGGCCACTTTGAGAACCTGGTCATGCCTTTTGGGTTGACCAATGCTCCTGCTGTCTTCCAGCATTTTGTTAATGACATTTTTCATCAACTTGTGGGGAGGTTTGTAGTCGTGTATTTGGATGACATACTAATCTATTCTCCAGATATTGTGACACATCAGGATCACGTGAGGCAGGTGTTGCAAATCTTGAGATAACAAGTTGTATGCAAAATTAGAGAAATGTGTTTTTGCTGTACATGAGGTGCAATTCTTAGGATACTTGCTTTCATCTTCAGGTTTTCGTATGGATCCAGAGAAAGTCTGTGCTGTGACCGACCTGAATATCTGAGGGCTCTTATGCGATTTTTGGGGTTCACCAACTATTAACGAAAATGTATTAAGAACTATTCGACAATAGTTAAACCCTTAACTGACATGACTAAGAAAGGGACGGATGTCTCAGTGTGGTCTGATGCAGTGTTGCAAGCCTTCTCCGCTGTGAAGGAGTGCTTTTCTTCTGCCCCTATATTGGTGCAGCCAGATGTGTCACAACCTTTCATTGTGGAGGTGTCACTGTCTTTTTCCTTGGCCTTTCATCCCCAGACGAATGGACAGGCTGAGCATACCAATCAGAGTCTGGAGACTTACTTGAGATGTTTTGTCTCTGAGAACCAGGAGGAGTGGTCCTCGTTTTTGTCTCTGGCTGAGTTTGCTATAAATAATCGCAGACAGGACTCCACTGGTAAGTCACCATTTTTTTGGTGCATATGGCTTTCACCCACAGTTTGGCACATTTTCTGGTTCTGATACTTCTGGTATTCCTGAGGAACAACGTTTTTCGTCATCATTGTCTTCTATATGGCGAAAAATTCAAAATAACTTGATAAATATGGAAAACAAGTACAAACGTGTGGCTGACAGGAAACGTATGAATGGTCCGGACCTAAGTGTGGGTGTTTCTGTGTGGCTGTCTACTAGGAACATTAAGTTGAAAGTTCCTTCTTGGAAGTTGGGTCCAAGATTTATTGGCCCATATAAGATCACAGCCATTATTAATCCTGTAGCATTTCGTCTTGAACTTCCTCAGGCCCTGAAAATCCATAATGTGTTTCACAGATCTTTGTTGAAGAGAGATGTTGAGCCTCTGGAGCCATCTCCCTTGCCGCCCGCGCCTGTCTTGGTGGATGGTAATTTGGAATTCCAGATTGTCAAGATAATTGATTCTCGAGTTCTCCGTGGGACTCTTCTATATCTTGTTCATTGGAAGATTTATGGTCCAGAGGAGAGTTCATGGGTACCGGCATCTGACGTGAATGCCAGTCGTTTGGTGAAAGCCTTTCACAGGTGTCATCCTGATAAAGTTGGTCCTGGGTGCCCGGAGGTCACCCGTAAAAGGGGGGGGGGGGTAATGTCACGAGTGGGCTTGCGTCTGGTATCAGACGTTCTGCGCGGCTTTCAAAAGTGACATAATTTGACATGTTTTCCCCTTGGTTTGGTATCTGGTTACCACACTCCTTCCCCTCAGCTGTTGTAGGTGTGGTAATTTTCTCTCCTCTATTTATTCCTTCATTTCCCAGTATTCACTGCGGTTTATACTTTCTGCCTACTTTGTAGTGTGTGGTGTGGATCTCGGCTGAGATCTGGTTGCTGCAACATCTGCTTTAAGATAAGTGAAATTTTCCCTTTAGTGGTTTTCCTTCTGGAGTCTCCTGTTCGTCCTTACTATTGGAGGAACAGGTTGACTCTTTCCTGTGTCACTAGCTGCAGGGTTCTCTAGGGTGAATTGATTATTAGGTTCCTGTGTATGAACTCTCCTACCACTAAGGCTTGTTCATACTGGTAGTCAGTCAGGGCCTAGTTTCAGGGTTCCCTGCAGGAGGTGACCGTTTCCCTGGTTTTGGTCTTTTCCCTTCCCTCGTACGCTCGGTGTGGCTATTCCCTCCACACCAGAGCGTGACACCCACATACAGACATTTTCTCCCAGGCCAAGCATTCTCATTTTATATACTGACCTTTTATTTGGTACAGTGTCAAATGCTTTAGAGAAGTCCAGATATATGACATCAATTGATTCACCGCGGTCAAGTCTAAAACTTACCTCCTCATAGAAACTGATTAAATTAGTTTGACATGACCAATCCCTCATAAAGCCATGCTGATATGACGTTATTTGCTTATCTTCATTGAGGTACTCCAAGATAGCATCTCTTAGAAAACCTTCAAACAGTTTACCCACAACAGATGTTAAACTTACCGGCCAATAGTTTTTAGGCTCTGTTTTTGGACCCTTTTTGAATATTGGCACCACATTTGCTATGCGCCAATCCTGTGGAATACTTCTTGTCAGTATAGAGTCCTTAAATATCAGAAATAAGGGTCTGGCTATGACATTACTTAATTCTCTTAGGATATGGGGTGTATGCCATCTGGTCCTGGCGATTTGTCTATTTTAATCTTTTTAAGATGGCGCTGTATTTCTTCCTGGGTCAGACAGGGCACTTTTAATGGGTAATTTACTTTTATATTATGCATTTCATCTGACAATTTATTTTCCTCAGTGAATACAGTGGAGAAAAAAATATTTAATAGCTTTACCTTCTGCTGATCTCTGCAACTCCCCCCTCATTACTCTGTAAAGGGTCAGCACCTTCAGGTTTATACTTTTTAATATTTATATAATTGAAGAACATTTTAAGGTTAGTTTTACTTTCTTTGGCGATTAATCTCTTAGTCTCTAGTTTGGCTGCTTTTATTTGTCTTTTACATATTCTATTTTTTTCCTTATAGTTTTTCAATGCTTCCTCACCACCCTCCTGTTTTAGTGATTTACTTGCTTTCTTGTTGTCATTTATTGCTTTCTTTACAGTTTTATTTATCCACATTTTTTCTTGTTTTTTAACCTTTTATTCCCATAAGGTATGTACCTCTCACAATTAGATATTAGGATCCTTTTAAAAATATTCCATTTTGTGGCTGTATTTTTATTTTTGAGGATTTTGTCCCAGTTAGTTAGGCCTATGGCCTCTCTTAGTTGGCTAAATTTTGCTTTTTTGAAGTTTGGCATTTTTGTTCCTCCCTGAAGAAATCCTTTTTTGAATGACAATTTGAAGGTTATTATATTATGGTCACTATTTCCCAGGTGTCCCCCAACTTGAACATCTGTTGTTCTGTCGGGTCTATTGGTTAATACTAAGTCCAGTATGGCTGTCCCTCTAGTCAGGTCATTAACCAGTTGGGAAATGTAATTGTCTTTGGTTATTGCCAAGAACCTGTTTCCTTTATGCAATGTACAGGTTTCAGTTTCCGAGTCTATATCTGGGTAGCTGAAGTCCCCGATAATAACGACCTCATTATTATTTGCCGTCTCGTCTATTTAGTTTCTGTGGAATCTGGTATATTAGGTGGTTTATGATAAACTCCTATTAGTATTTTATTATTGTTTTTGCCTCCATGTATTTCTACCCACAGTGACTCCACATGTTCATGTCCCTCACTTATATCTTCCTGGAGTGTGGGCTTTAGACAGGACGTTACATAAAGGCAAACCCCTCTCCCTCTCTGGTTTTGACAATCCTTTCTATATAGACTCTAACTGTGTACATTAACTGCCCAGTCATAGCTATCATCCAGCCATGTCTCAGTTATCCCCACTATGTAATAGTCCTCCTCATACATCACTAATTCCAGTTTTATTAGTCAGGCTTCTGGCATTAATGTACATACAATTAAGAGGTCTATGTTTATTTTTACCCCACTTTTTAAATTACTATTACCTGTAAAGTCTTTCCTAATAACTGTCCCTAGTGCCTGTAACGTCTCCCTGCACTGGAAAATGGTGGAGACCGGGCAGGAGGGGGCTTTTTATAGGGTTATGACATCACAGGGGCTAGCTATCTGCTTATTGGCTGCATGCATGGCATTATGGGTGCTCCCTCTTTCCCAGGCTTCTTAATTCCTCTTTCTAATGTGCAGCAGCCATTTTAGAAAAAATATGATTCGTAACCACTAGTGTTGAGCGAGCACCTCTGTGCTTGTATGCTCGGGTGCTCTGGCCGAGCACTAGGGGTTAGTCAATGGGACTAAACCAGGCACCCCCCGCTCGGAAGAGGGAAGGGTGTCTGGTTAATAGAAAAAGGTCAGAATCGCGACTTCTCCTCTTTTACTCCTTTCACTTGTAAAAGTATACTAATTAACTGAATTTGTACGCATTAGCATACAAATTCGTATGCATTAGCGTACAATGCGTAGCATTAGTGTACAAATCAACATTACAGTGAATGCCAGTACTCTCCCGCACGTTTATTCGCTGCGTGGCAGCGAACAAACGTGCGGGGAAGAGACTCGAGCATTGCTTGCTCGCTCAACACTATTAACCACGAAGCGCAAGGAAATTCGACGATAACATTTTTTCAGGTATTCGGATTGAATTCCACTTTGTCAACTTCTATTCGCTTATCTCTAATTATTATCACAGACAGGATTACAATAACAGATACCACCTTTGTATACATTACACAGGATCCAGAGTTCCTATTAGGTGACAGCTTATCTACTCCCTACTGACCGCTGCACAGGTCACAAAGCATGCCAACAACAAATCTCATAGATGTTATGTTGTGACTATAGACCATGTGGCTCAGAACAGAAAGTCTTATGTTAGGCCTAATGGCAGGTGTGAAAACTGCATGATTTTAGGATTATTTTTTTTAAATCTAGATAGCAACATGGAAAAAAATATTTAACATAAAAACTTGATTTAAACAATACAGAGGTTCCTCAAGTTACAATAATAATTGGTTCCGGTTGACCATTGTATGTTGAAACCACTGTAAATTGAGTAATCCGTTCCAAAGCCCCAAAATGTCATTCAAGAGATAATGGTGATTTAAGAATATTAAGCGGATAACTAAGACAAATGAACCAAGTCCTTACATATAACAGTCAGGAATAGCTGATAGCCAATAACTAATACAGATAATTTACCAGAGAAGTGGCCTTGATTGGTTGGATCTGAGTCTGAGACATTGTATGTTTAATCTAGTTTAAACTTACAATTGGTTAGAAAAGACCATTGTATGTTAAAAAACTCTACTCTGAAAGCTGATAGGGGAGATAAGGTTTGGTCATGTTGGATTTCAACTGCCCAATCCTTTTGTTCTCAGCTGCTGCCAGAGGTGGCAGCATCCTGGTAATCACACATTCTGAATGGGTATATGTCTTCCTATATTATAATTGGACTTTGTGATTATCTCTGTTCGGCACTACAGTATATTGCACATTAAAGGGAGTCTGTCACCTTTTTTTCACCTATACAACTAAGAGCACTGCCCCACAGAAGATTGCAGACACATCCCGGACATACCTGTGTGCACTGTGTGTCTGTATGACATGTCCAGGAAAAGCACTTTTATTCTGCAGGAAAACAGCTCCCAAGTGCTCAGCTGAAAGTGAAACTAAAAACAGGTTTCTCTCCCGACTCAATTTCTAACAGCTATATCTTCTAATATACTGGATATAATGATATGATTTTGGTATCATTTGAAAGCTTGGAAAATAAGCTTTCAAAGAAGGCCAGAATTTTCTATCTGCTACCAATCCCAAGATAAGAGCAGCTAAAGCAGCCCCCCCCCTCTTCAGTCTGGTTTGCTTTGAGCACTTGCAGCACCAGAGCTGGGCACTTGGGAGCTGTTTACCTGCAGATTAAAAGTGCTTTTTCTGAACAGGAAATACAGGCAGAAAGTGCACACAGCTATGTCTGGGATGTGTATGCAATCTTCTGTGAGGCATTTCTGTTAGTTATATAGGTGAAAAACAGGTGAAAGACTCCCTTTACGTAAAACGTTGTTGCATGAGTTTATGATATGTCTCTACAGATACATATAATTAGGAGTGTTTACTTAGTTAAGCATGTGTACAACTTCTGGATATATTCATGGGACATCTGTTTGTGGTGTGTGCTTTTGATTGCATACTCATTTATTTTTTTGGATCCATATATTGTACTGTATTTTTACTACACTTACCATCTCTGCATCCCCTTTTCAATTTGTTATTTCCTTGTTTTTAACATATTGTCATTAGAGATGAGCGAATCTTCAAAGATTCGCTTCAGCGAAAAATTGACGAATTTATAACAAGATTAGTTCTTAATGCGAATTTATTCGGTCGAAGTTGGATTAAAAAACATTCCTGCACAAATTACGAACATACAGTCTAAGCGTTGTTAAAGTATACTACTAAACTGAATATGTAAGCATTAGCGCACAAAGTGTGTATCAATCCTTAGCGTACTATTGTCTCACGATTGCGTCATACGCACGATGCTAGGCCGCAGAGTACAGTCTTCAGAGGCAGCCCATATGAGCTAGAAAAGTAAGGTGCTAAGCTATCTGGCTAAGTGCATAATTTTCCAAACACTGTACAATAAGTGCATAATAGGTCACATTGCATTGTACCTGAAAAAGAATACACACAATGGGCTAAAGTGCTTGAACATTGCTGAACCTGTAAAAACATTATTGCTAAAATACTGCAAAGACAATTATGCAAACATTTTAGTGCAAGCAATTTCACATTTGCGAGCATAATAGGCTCAGATATATATGTTTTAGTCTCTTTTTTTTGGCTGCTTGGCATAAAACACTGGACCACATAGTCCAAAATTCAATTGTAATCCATGTGATGTAATTTTGTAATCCAAACAGGTAACGTGTAGAGATGAGCGAGCATACTCGTCCGAGCTTGGTGCTCGTTCGAGTATTAGGGTACTCGTAATTGCTCGCTGCTCGGATGAGTATCTCGCCATGCTCGAGGAAATGGCAACTTCCGCATCGTGCATTTTTGGCGCCTATAAACTCAGCCAATCACAAGCCAGGAGACTCTGCGGTACACCCAGCATCACGTGGGGCCCTTACATGTCGATAGCAGGGGTTGGCTGGCCTGATCAGGTGACCCTGGAATATACTACTGACTGGCCACGGTGCTCGGCTCAGATGCTGTCTGGATGTCGTTAGGGATAGAGCTGCTGCGTTTCAGGGAGAGTGTTAGGGCCTGCATTTAGTTCTCTGTTAGGCAAGAATCACCCACAAAGAACCCAACAGCCCTTCTAAGGGCTACAAGAAATTTTTTTTTTATCTCCTGGCTTGGCTGGCTGGCTGGCACTAGTAGTGCAGCTATCGCCATATATAACCCCCCCTTTTTTTTTTTTAATGTTATATCTCAGTGATACAAATCCATTTCACACAGCAGTGTGGAACCATTCTGTCTGTCACAGTTCAGTACACTCACTCCAATCCGTATTTTCTGTCCAGGTGACACTTTCTGTACGTCACTTAATTAAACCAAGTCTTTTGCTGTCACGTATATAGCTTGATCCCAAAAATCTCTGTGCGACATTTGTCTGGGTCGCAGTCAAAATAGCCCACGTCAGCAGGGTGTCAGTTAGCTCTACGATAGTTTCTGCACGTCACGTTCCCAAAAAAACAAAACTCCAAAAAAAAAAATTTTTTTAAATAGTTTTTTTGTTGTTTTAGCTCAGTGATACAAATCCATTTCACACAGCTGCGTGGAACCATTCTGTGTGTCACAGTTCAGTACACTCACTCCAATCCGTATTTTCTGTCCAGGTGACACTTTCTGTACGTCACTTAATTAAAGCACGTCTTTTGCTGTCCCGTATATAGCTTGATCCCAAAAATCTCTGTGCGACATTTGTCTGGGTCGCAGTCAAAATAGCCAACGTCAGCAGGGTGTCAGTTAGCTCTACGATACTTTCTGCACGTCACGTTCCCAAAAAAACAAAACTCCAAAAAAAAATTTTTTTAAATAGTTTTTTTGTTGTTTTAGCTCAGTGATACAAATCCATTTCACACAGCTGCGTGGAACCATTCTGTGTGTCACAGTTCCGTACACTCACTCCAATCCGTATTTTCTGTCCAGGTGACACTTTCTGTACGTCACTTAATTAAAGCACGTCTTTTGCTGTCCCGTATATAGCTTGATCCCAAAAATCTCTGTGCGACATTTGTCTGGGTCGCAGTCAAAATAGCCAACGTCAGCAGGGTGTCAGTTAGCTCTACGATAGTTTCTGCACGTCACGTTCCCAAAAAAACAAAACTCCAAAAAAAATTTTTTTTAAATAGTTTTTTTGTTGTTTTAGCTCAGTGATACAAATCCATTTCACACAGCTGCGTGGAACCATTCTGTGTGTCACAGTTCCGTACACTCACTTCAATCCGTATTTTCTGTCCAGGTGACACTTTCTGTACGTCACTTAATTAAACCAGACTGAACAAGTTTGTGGGTTTCAGTACAGCAGGCCCATTTATTTTTTATTTTTTATATAATACACTTATATACAGAAAATGTTGAACCTCAGGGCTAAGGGTTGAGGGCGTGGGCATTCAATTACTGCAGGGGGCAGAGGCCGTGGTCCTGGGCAGGGTGAGACAGTACCTGCTGATGAGGGAGCAGGGGAACGCCGCAGAGCTACACTCCCTAGCTTCATGTCTCAACTTACAGGGACACGTGGTAGAGGACTGTTGAAACCACAACAGTGCGAAGAGCTGATGTCGTGGATTGCGGACAATGCTTCAAGTAATTTGTCCACCAGTCAGTCTTCCACGCAGTCAACCCACGTTACCCAAGGAAGCACTCCTCTGGCTCCTCCACCTCAACCTCATTCCCCCCCAGTCTGCCCCCTCCCAGGAAAATTTGGAATGTGATCCGGCATACTCTGAGGAACTGTTTTCTGGACCCTTCCCAGAGTCACAAACCACTTCTCAGGTTGCTGCTGACCTCGTTCCCGATGCCCAAGTTTTCCAACTGTCGCAGTCTGTGGGTGATGATGATGATGATGATGACAATGTTGAGTTAGTGGAAGAAGTTTGTAAAGAGGTGTCGGACAATGAGGAGACACGGTTGTCAGACAGTGGTGAAGTTGTTGTCCGAGGGGGGAGCAGACTGAGGAATCGGAGGATGACGAGGTGACTGACCCAAGCTGGGTTGATAAGCCGAGTGAAGACAGTGCTTCTGAGGCGGAGGCGAGTGCTGCACCAGAACAGGTTGTAAGAGGCAGTGGTGTGGCCAGAGGGAGAAGCAGGGCCAGAGCTGGTGCATCAGCAGCAACTGTTTCACGTAGTGAAGCTCCCGTGGCGAGGCCTAGATGTTCGCAGGTCTGGAGGTTCATTAAAGAAAGTGAGGATGACCGACGGACTGTGGTGTGCAACCTGTGCCACACCAGGATCAGCAGGGGTGCCACCACTACTAGCCTAACCACCACCAGCATGCGCAGGCATATGAGTGCTAAACACCCCACTCAATGGAACCAAGGCCGTTCACCACCTCCTGCGGGTCACACCACTGCTCCTTCCCCTGTGTCACTCGCTGCCTCTGCTAGTCAACCCCCTGCCCAGGACCCCGGCACGAGTGCCTCCCGCCGGAAAACCACACCTTCACCTCCACAATCCTCCACAGTGTCCACCAATGTGTCTCAGCTGTCTTTACAGCAGACGCTGGAGCACAAGAGGAAATACAGTTCGACCCACCCACATGCCCACGCCCTCAACGTCCACATCTCCAAATTGCTGAGCCTGGAGATGCTTCCCTATAGGCTGGTAGAGACCGAGGCCTTTCACAATCTCATGGCGGTGGCTGCCCCTCTGTATTCGGTCCCCAGCCGCCACTATTTTTCCCGATGTGCCGTCCCAGCCCTACACCAGCGCGTGTCAACATCCTCCGTGCCCTGACCAACGCTGTTTCTGAGAAGGTCTACCTAACCACGGACACGTGGACAAGTGCTGCCGGGCAGGGACACTACATCTCACTGACGGCACATTGGTGGAGGCTGGGACCGAGACTGACCCTGGGGCCGCTCATGTACTGCCCACACCGAGGATTGCGGGGCCTACCTCGGTCATGGTCTCTCAGACGTACTATGCCTCCTCCTCCGGCCCCTCCTCCTCCTCCTCCTCCGAATTACCATCCGTGGGCACGGCGCCTTCAGTCGGTAGCTCTAGGCGCAGCAGCAGTGCCGTGGGTAAGCGCCAGCAGGCGGTGCTCAAACTGCTGAGCTTAGGTGACAAAAGGCACACCGCCCAAGAGCTGTTACAGGGCATCACGGCGCAGACCGATGTGTGGCTGGCACCGCTGAACCTCAAGCCAGGCATGGTTGTGTGTGACAACGGGCGTAACCTGGTGGCGGCTCTGCAACTCTGCAGACTGACACATGTGCCATGCCTGGCCCACGTGTTCAATCTAATAGTTCAGCGGTTCCTCAAGACATACCCCAATCTGTCTGATTTGCTCACCAAGGTGCGCCGCATCTGTGCGCATTTCCGCAAGTCCACTACAGATGCTGCCACTCTCAGGGCAGCGCAGCGCCGCCTACAACTGCCCGCTCACCGACTGTTGTGCGACGTGCCCACAAGATGGAATTCGACATTAAACATGTTATCCAGAGTTTACCAGCAGCGCAGAGCGATTGTAGACTGCCAGATGTCAACTTCCACCAGAACTGGTAGTCAGGTCAGTCAGATTCCTCAAGTCTACAATGAGGAGTGGACGTGGATATCTGATATCTGCCAGGTGTTGAGCAACTTTGAGGAGTCAACACAGATGGTCAGCGGCAATGCCGCCATTAAGGCTGATAATGGCGGCATCGCCGCTGACCATCTGTGTTGACTCCTCAAAGTTGCTCAACACCTGGCAGATATCAGACATCCACGTCCACTCCTCATTGTAGACTTGAGGAATCTGACTGACCTGACTACCATCACCATAGTCACCATCCCTCTGCTTTGCCTGTTGAAAAACTCACTGCTCAGCATCAAGTCGGATGCTTTGCGCTTGTCACAAGAGACGGTGGAGGAAGATACGTCGCTTGATATCCAGAGCACCCTCCGGTCTGTTTCTCAGCGCGTATCGGAGGAGGGGGATGAGGAGGAAGAGGAGGAGAATGTCGGAGAAACAGAAGAGGGTACCAGTGCTCAGTCCTTAACTCTTGAGCGTATATGGGCTGAAGAGGAGGACTTGGAGGAGGAGGAGGAGGAGGAGGAAATGGAGAGTCAGGCCAGTGAGGAGAGGGAATTCTTGCGTGTTGGGACTCTGGCGCACATGGCAGACTTCATGTTAGGCTGCCTATCCCGTGACCCTCGCGTTAGAAGCATTTTTTCAAACACCGATTAATGGGTGTTCACTCTCCTGGACCCACGGTACAAGCAGAACCTTTCCACTCTCATCCCTGCAGAGGAAAAGAGTATGAGAGTGAATAGATATCAACAGGCCCTGGTGCACAAGCTGAAACAATCCTTCCCATGTGACGCCACTAGCGGCAGAGGGCATGGTTCTGTGGGCCAAGTAGCAGGGGAGAGGAGGCGAGCAGGCAGCTTGTCCAGCACTGGCAGGGGAACGCTCTCCAAGGCCTTTGCCAGTTTTATGTCACCCCAGCAAGACACTGTCACCTGTCCCCAGTCTAGGCAGAGTAGGGGGAGCTGTACAGAAAGATGGTGAGGGAGTACCTAGCTGACCATACCAACGTCCGTAGGGATCACTCTGCTCCATACAACTACTGGGTTTCAAAGCTGGACACGTGGCCTGAACTGGCGCTGTACGCCTTGGAGGTGCTGGCCTGCCCTGCCGCTAGCGTGCTGTCAGAGCGGGTATTCAGTGCAGCTGGTGGCGTCATCACCGATAAGCGTACACGCCTGTCAACTGACAGCGCTGACAGGCTGACGCTTATTAAAATGAACAAAGCCTGGATTTCACCGGAATTCAAATCTCCTCCGGGGGAAAGCAGCTAAAGATTAACATTACTTATGATGAGCGAGTAGTGAAATATTCGAAAGTTCGAAATTCGATTTGAATAGACCGCGATATTCGACTATTCGACCGAATATCGAATCCCATTAAAGTCTATGGGAAAAAAATGCTCGCCACTTGGAAAATCTCAATTCGACCACTTGGAGGTCACCAAGTCTACCCTGAAACCTCAGAAAAGGATGCCAACACTGCTGGAATGCAACTGGGACAGCAGGGGAAGCATGTCTGGGTGCATATAACGCGCCCAAGTCGCACTATTACGCCACTATCACAGCCTCTCAACAATACACTCCAAAGACAATATAACCTCTCTGTAAAGTGAGACCATACAAGGAAACCTTCTTTCCTCTACATTGCCATGGACCCCAAGCCAGCACACTGGATGAATGTTGTGGAGGCGGGGACGGGCAAACCTGCTACCCCCACCCAAGTTTTGGGCCTTGGTTCTGTCTGGATTTCCGCAACCCTTACAGACAGCTCGGCAAACCCCTCCTTCTCCTTCTAGATTTGTTAAATCTGTCCACCACCCAGTCAAGTCCACAAAGTCCAGTCTCGTCGATAGCCTGCAGAAACTGCAGGGACCTCACTCTGACCCTCCTTCCTCCCACCCTGCCCAATGTTATCAACCCAGTGTTCCCACCCATGCAAGAATCGCAGGAGCTATCTGAGGATTTTGTTTGTTCTGATGCCCAAACACTGGAGCAAGCTCCATCTCTAGCTG
Organism: Rhinella marina; assembly: GCA_900303285.1. NCBI lineage: Eukaryota > Metazoa > Chordata > Amphibia > Anura > Bufonidae > Rhinella > Rhinella marina. The sequence continues at coordinate 16,441 of ONZH01004233.1, forward strand.
ATGGTGGTGTGGAACGGGCACTAAAGTGTAAAATGATTAGGGACGATGATGAGACACAGTTGCCAGCAAGGGAGGCTGTTGGAGCAAAGTGAGGCAGTGTAAGAGGAGGTGGTTGAGTATGACGAAGTCAGTGACCCGACCTGGCCCAGTGTCATGTCTAGCAGGTAAAGCAGTGGGGATGTTGAGGGATGCGTAGGACCGCAAAAGGCAGGAAGAGGCCGTGGGCTGGCCAGAGGCTCATGGAGAAGGCAGGCTAGAGCCCGCAGGGCCGCATCTCTTCCCTATAACAGGCCCCCACACAAAGCTCTCCCATCGAGGGCTCTTAGGTCCTTGTTGTGAAAATATTTTAATGAGTGCGCAAAGTTAGCTTGAGGTGAGCCCTCGAAAAAATTATATGGAGGCCCAAGAGGTGAGCCCTCGAAAAAATTAAGTGGAGGCCAAAGAGGTGAGACCTCTTAAAAATTGTATTAAGGCCATGATAAAAATTGCTTGTAGGCCCAAGAGGTGAGCCATGATAAAAATTGCTTGTAGGCCCAAGAGGTGAGCCATGATAAAAATTGCTTGTAGGCCCAAGAGGTGAGCCATGATAAAAATTGCTTGTAGGCCCAAGAGGTGAGCCATGATAAAAATTGCTTGTAGGCCCAAGAGGTGAGCCATGATAAAAATTGTTTGTAGGCCCAAGAGGTGAGCCATGATAAAAATTGCTTGTAGGCCCAAGAGGTGAGCCATAAATATATATATATATTTTTTTTTTACGGAGCAATTCTACGGCGGTTAAGGAGGAGGAGGAGGAGGTGGAGGAGGAAATGGCACTTCATACAGATGGCACTTCACTTTTGGCTGCTTTCCACTGTTGGAGAAGCAAAGTCCGGGTCAATCCACTTGCTGTTCATTTTGATTAGCGTCAGCCTGTCGGCACTGTCGGTTGACAGGCGGCTGCGCTTATCGGTTATAATGCCCCCGGCTGCGCTGAACACCCTTTCTGATAGCACGCTGGCGGCAGGGCAGGCAAGCACCTCCAAGGCGTACAGGGACAGTTCCAGCCACGTGTCCAACTTGGAGACCCAGTAAGTGTAGGACGCCGAGGGACCGGGGAGGACAGGGGTACGGTCTGCCAGGTACTCCCGCAACATCTGCCGATACTTGTCCCTCCTGCTGATAGCGGGCCCCGCAGTGATGGAAGTTGCACGAGGGGGTGCCATGAACGTGTCCCACGTCCGATTCCGCTAGCCCTCCGCATTTTTTTTTTTTTGGTTACAATATTTGGCGTACACAGCCCTATACTACCAGGTCAGACGGTGTGTATTAACACCACGTATATAAAAGAGTTTTGCAGGCACGCAGAACGCACAGTACAGGTGCCAAATAAAAGGACTTTTTTTTAAATATGTCTGATTACACAGCCGTGTACTAACAGGTCAGACGGTGGGTATTAACAGCACGTATATAAAAGAGTTTTGCAGGCACGCAGAACGCACAATACAGGTGCCAAATAAAAGGACTTTTTTTTTTAAATATTTCTAGGTACACAGCCGTGTACTACCAGGTCAGACGGTGTGTATTAACACCACGTATATAAAAGAGTTTTGCAGGCAAGCAGAACGCACAGTACAGGTGCCAAATAAAAGGACTTTTTTTTAAATATGTCTGATTACACAGCCGTGTACTAACAGGTCAGACGGTGGGTATTAACAGCACGTATATAAAAGAGTTTTGCAGGCACGCAGAACGCACAGTACAGGTGCCAAATAACAGGACTTTTTTTTAAATATGTCTGATTACACAGCCGTGTACTAACAGGTCAGACGGTGGGTATTAACAGCACGTATATAAAAGAGTTTTGCAGGCACGCAGAATGCACAATACAGGTGCCAAATAACAGGACTTTTTTTTAAATATGTCTGAGTACACAGCCGTGTACTAACAGGTCAGACGGTGGGTATTTACACCTGGTATACAAAAAGGGTATTGCAGGCACACAGAACCCAGAACACTAGAGCCAAAGAAACTGTATTTAAAAAAAAAAAAATGTACACAGCCGTATACTGCCAGAAGATCAGATGGTGCATATACACACTAGGTAAATAACAGGGTTTTGCAGCCAAAAAGAACGCAGAACAGTAGTGCCAAATATAGTTTGGTATGTAGCAGAGCACCTAATACACCACTAATGCCTCTCTCTGTCCCTACTCCAGCAGCTATCCCTGAATACAGCAGCCGTTCTCTGCAGAGTGTATATAGTAGTAAAGCTATCACTGTACTGCACTATAGTAGCCCTGATAAGGGCTTTTAATCACGCTCCTGCCTGTCCAACAGCTAAAACCTATCTCTCCCTTCTCCAGCCTCTGTCCCTGACTAAGTTCACGCAGCATATGCGAACGAGCAGGAAGACCTGAGTTATTAATATTCGAGGTCACGTGGTTTTTCCAGCCAATCCATGTAGACCCCGTTTTCGCGCTGCCAGCGTGCTCCGCGGGCCTGTCATACCCCCCCGCATGGTGATTGGTGGAAAAAGAGCACCAGGGAAGGTGGGAGGGGAAACGAATTCTAAGTGCGCCATCGCCGTTATACTCGATCGAAATCGAGTATGCCGAATAGCGTAGTATTCGATCGAATACCGGCTCGATCGAACACTACTCGCTCATCTCTATTACTTATGTATTCCCGCTTCTGGGGGAATTTTTTTTTAAGGACATTTAAGATCCGGATTTGCTTCAGAGTAGGAAATAAGGAGGATTCATAACGAATATACAAAGCGGAAAATGGATTCGCTGATCTCTAATTGTCATGAATTAATAAAGTATAATTTTTATAATGTTATTGGTTTTAGTGACTCATATGCTGATAGGTGGTTTATTAGTAATGGATCTTGCTTTTTACCTATGTTTAATACCACTAGGCTCCAATTATGATATTACGTATTATGATTTATATCCATATTATGATTTACGTGTCTAATTTTCCAGAGTGAGTCTACAGTATATCTGTGTACCTTCTTTCTGGTTTCTTCCCTCTCCCCATTCACTGATATCAGTGTGTGAACCCACCCTTAGCGCTTATTCACATCAGTTAAGAGTTAAGAGTTGAAAAATAGAAAGAAATAAATAAAAATGTGTATGGAGACTGCTCTGTCACAGACGATAGACTGGAAAGTCTGATCACTTGTGAGAACCAAAGGGCTTTTAAGCCATATTCCTGGCCAGCTGCCATTTTGGTTTTCCCCTTACGATATTGCACACCCTGCACATTTTTAAGAGTAGCATTAGAAGTTAAAATGCATTATTGGTGGTAGTAATGAGATTCCAGCACATGCTGTATCTACTTGGGACTGTATCTGACAAAACAACAATTGTAAAAACATCAAATATGTTTTTTACCTGTTAGGGTATGGCCAGACATTCAAGTTTTTTAACGCAGTTTTGGAATCCCAAACTAGAAGTGAATTCAAACAGGAAAAGATGTATCTATTCTTTATACATTCTCTCCTTTAATGGTCCACTCCTGGTGTTGTTATTTGAAAACTGTATACAGAAACCTGATCATACCCTTAGTGTATCAAACTAAACATGAAAAGTTCTAAAATGAAATCTTCATTCAACATATAATAGAGTAACAGTGGAATTTGTGTGCCACGCTTTTTTTTTCCTGTGTATTTTAATCCCCTCTGTGCTGGAAGGGCAAACATTGTAAGTCTTTTTGTTGAAGGTTGAATGAGAACTAAAAGACTGGGAGGATTAAGATTATCATGTTTTCCCCTATGTCCTCTCTTGTTCTTGTAATAAAATTTCTAAAATCTCTTGATGATGGTTAAATGGAATGCCAACAGAACAGCTAATGCCTGCCATGTATGAAACGTCAGAGCATAAATGTATGTGGCGATCCCTGATATTAAGGCTTAATGACTCATGAATAATTTACAGTGCAAATCCTTGTGTACAAACACTGTTTGATGGTAAGCACTAGGCTTTTTGTGTGCATTCTTTTGGTACCTCTGTGTGGCTCCATGTTCTGTCCTAGGAGTAAGAGTGGATTCATATGTGGCATCATTATATGCCATAGGAAAAAAAAAATCACAAAATAATCATGACGTTTTAATGTGGATTAGGTTAAATCTGTGGCAAATCCACATCAAAATCTGTAGGTACTGATTTTATGGCAGATTTGTTTACAGCGTAAAATTATGCCACTTACGAGTGGCCTCCATATGAGTGTTATGAAGCGGATGTGGATCCACTATGTCACTTAAACAGATTTGACTTGGGGATACCCCTAGGAAATGCGCTTCATGATGAAGTAATTCGTCGCAAAGCAAATTTCTATGTGAAATTCGGCATAGCAGCCGAATCAAGGTTTTCATAACTTCTCTTATCTCTTATTATGAATCCATACAACACAGATCTGCAATGTGGTCTTGTGCATAAGGCCTTATATGCTGTATGCCCAAAAATAACGGACCAAATCTACTAATTTAGAGAGGGGTCGTTGATCCAGGGAGTTATTCTGATTGCCTGATTGGAGTCAGGAAGGAATTTTTCCCCCTAAAGTGAGGAAAATTGGCTTCTACCTCACAGGGTTTTTTTTTTGCCTTCCTCTGGATCGACTTGTAGGAAAACAGGCTGAACTGGATGGACAGATGTCTTTTTTCGGCCTTACAAACTATGTTACTATGTTACTATGTTATGTAATTATTCAACTCCATATTAACACTCATGGCTTTGGAATGGAACGTTGAACTAGGCCATCTAGATGTGATGATCCTGTGACCAAATACTCTTAGAAATTCCAGTGTCAGTGTATTACCGTAACTGTGTTGTACATACTTCCATAAATTTGCACAAAAATACAAACGCTCTTTTTCAGTAATCCCTAACTCTGTTTAGAATTCTTTGAATAGAATAAAGTCTAAAATGAATTCTTCCATTTAGAAAATGATAGCTACTTTTGGTTTTAAGTCTTTGAAGAAGTAGGCGAATCACACTGCATTTTTACATGATTTCTCTTTCTGCAGATTGCGCAGTCAGTATTTTTATCTCTTGTTCCATTTTATAGGAAAACTACCAACTTAAAACACTCTAAAGAAAAAGGGAACTAAGTCTCACATTTAAAGGGCCTTGTGAAGAAAATCAGTATACCTATGCTCTATTAGGGCACAGGGGATCCCTAACACAGTGGAGACACTCTGTATTGGCTAAAGCTGAGAATTACTCGTAAAAAGTGCCTCCCTCTGTGAATCAAGAATTTTAGCTCACTGTACTACAGTACTCCTGATGTCAGATCTGTGACATCAGCTGATGACAGACACTTTAAATAGTGACCTGACCTAGACCAATTTAGAAATCAGATTAGTTAATTTTTGTTTCTAACATTTTAACATTTTTGTTTCATAATTATGTACCAGTTAATTTAGAAAGGGCCATCACTATTTGTGTATTGCATTAAAAGCAATTCCATAAGAACAGTTGTGGTACCGTAAATAGACATTTCTACCAATTTGTCACATTTCCTGCATGCAAACAGAATTGGTAAAGCTATTTAAATTTTAAATTAATAAGAATGCAAATAAGAACAGAGCTTTAGCATTTCATCATATTCAGGACTGCATTATACAGCATATATTTTTTATCTGCTTTTTTTTTCTTATGTATTGCAGTTATCATCATGCACGACTTTTAAAAAGATAATGAATGGTATTTCTTCAGTTGACCTTTAGAGGTAAGTGCACAAAGGTCCACTGCTAAATTAACACTGCTGCATGGCTAAAATGGAAATAAATCACAACATGGAGCAATGTAAATGACAGTTTCTAAAACAATTAATTGCAGTTTTCTGACATTTTAATACTAATGACCTATCCTCAGAATAGGTAATCAGAATCTGATCAGTGGGAGTCAGACAACCAGGACCCCTGCCGGTCAGCTCTTTGAGAAGGCACCGGTGCTTCTTTGAGGGCCATGCCCTTCTTGCAACCTACTAATCACAGCGCTGTACATTGTATACCGGCTGTGCTTGGTCTCCCACTTGAGGTTTAGCTGTGCCTAGGCCACGTGACAAATGAACGTGTCATCACTGACCTAGGAAAAGATGTGAGAAGGCCGTGTTTTTATGCACCACTGCCTTCTCAGCTAATTGGCGAGGGGTCCTGGGTGTCAGACCCCCCTGATCAGATACTGTCATCAGGTAGGGCATCAGTATTAAAATGTTGGAAAACGTAGGATATTAATATCACCAGTTTGTGGTGGCCAAATGTTAAGAAGGTTAATGTTACAAAGTGAGTACTGGATGTTCTCACACTACATAGAATATTGTTATGATGAAGCACACCACTAATGAAGCAAGGTGAGGCAATGGGCCTCAGACAGGGCCACCTAGCAACAAGAAGGGGGTGGCAATATGCCCATAGGCAATGAGTGCTTCCATTATGGAAGAGATGATCTCTCTATATTCAACTGTATCGCCATTTCAGGATACAGATGTAGTGAGCTTAAATTGTCTCTGATAACACATGTCACAATGTTATCTCAGTTATCTCATGACAAAAAACATTGAAGTTCATTGAAAAGTCAGTTAACATTCTCTTGCCATTCTTTACTTAACGAGTTAACCATCATGTTCAGCTTGGCTGCATCTGTAGTTGAATGCTGCGGCAGGGCACAGAAGTGCTGTCTCCCTGCCCCACTGTTTCCTCTAATAGGCTACAGGCACCAGGCCTGAAGCCTATCAGAGGCTGGTGCAGACAGTGTGATGACGTCATCATCTTGGTGCCATCTGAGCCAGGCAGCATACAGCTCAGGGCACAGACTGGAAGAGGCCTATGTCCTGCATCTCATTGCTGACAGCATTGTTGAGGTACGTACTTTTGTTTAATATTTTTATTTTGCGGCATGCTATTGGGCCACTATGGGGGGCATTATTATTACTTGGGAGAGCACTATGGCGTTGGCTCTATTGAAGGCACTCAAAGGGGATCGTTTTTATACTGGCATAAAAGGGGGGAATTTTTTTGTACTGGTATATATATAAGGGGGGGAATAAAAGGGAGTATTTTTGTACTGGCACACAGAAGAGGGCATTTTTGTACTGGCACATGTTATAAAGGAGTATTTTTTGTACTGACATTAGTAGTAGCATATCTTTAACAGTAGGGCTGAAGAGAAGGGGTTAGATTGAGAATTTGGCATGGGGGAGCCAATTCAATTTTCACCTCAGGCAGCAGAAAGGCTTGATGAACACCTGCTGTTAAGTTTTAAAAAATCTTAGATATTATGTTTTGTTATTTGTTTGCTTTACATTTTCAAAGAATGAATGGGGGTTGTAGGATTATACTCCTTAAAATGGCTGTCTGAGATAGAAGAATAAGGGGATATGTCCAGGTTCAGTTCTGAAGCCAGACAACCCCTTTAAGTGATCATACTTACCCGCCACTGGGTTCCTGCTCCTTGGCTCCACTGCCACCTCCACAGGTCTCCTGGCATCCATATCCTGTCACTAGCTTTAGCTGTGACCTGTCACCTGTGCAGCATATCATGGGGTCACGTGTGGTACATCACTCTTTGCAGTCTGAATAAAAGGTTGGGCAACCCCACCAATTGGTAATCAAATACTAATCTATTGATTTATATATTTGCTTGTTTATTTATTTATTTTTCTTTATATTTATATTTGAACATTTTTGAGAAACTGGTATATACTATAACTCCATTTATTTGAACTGCATTAGTTGACACTAAACTTAACTTTAGCAGTCAGAATCAGGCAGCTGCATCCAAAGCTGGATTGCATAAAGGGATACAGATGGAGAAAACCTAGTTCTACCACTTTATAAATAACTAATCAGAACACACATGGAGTATTGTGCACATTTTTGGGCACCACTACATAAGAAAGACATCATAGAACTTGGGGGGGGGGGTCAAAGGTGGGCAACTAAAGGAGTAAATGAAATAGATGGACTACATATATACTGAAAGATTACAAAAAATGAAGGTTATTTAGTTTAGAAAAAATGCTGAGAGCAGATCTAATAGCTGTATAAATATTTCAAAGATCAATACAGAGATTTAATCCATGAACTATTTATACCCAGAACTGTGACTGTAACAAGGGGACATCCTCTATGTCTAGAGGAAAGAAGGTTGCTACACCAACATGGAAGATGAGAAATTCTATGAGAGTAGTAAGATTATGGAATACTGTGCCAGAGGAGGCTGGGATGCTGAAGCTACTAAAAGAGGTCAAAAGGGGGCCTAGAGAGTAAAACATTAGGGAGTTATTCTGATTGCCGGATTAGAATTCAGAAAGAATATTTTTTGCTAAGATAAGTAAAATTGGCTTCTACTTTTCCACTCTTCTAATGAGGTTCCTCTGGATCAATTGAGCAGATTATGGGCTGAATTTATCTCCCTATGTTACTGTGTTACATTTTATATCATTGTTTTCTTCTAGCTATATAAAAATCACAACAAAAAAATAAATTATAAGCCTAGATCCAGTTCTAGAGCTGCAAAGATACGGGGAAACAAATTTCAAAATATCAGCACAGATGTGACTATGTGTGTGCAATGTGTGTGTAATTTTGGCTTTTATTTGTTAATTGCATTTAAACATCCCTCAGAATACCACATTGTAACTAGAGATGAGCGAATCATGCAAAATTCGCTTCGCCAATATATTTGCCAAATTTCTGACAAGATTCGTACTTAAAGGGATTCTGTCAGCACGATTTTGCATATAAAGGTAATGCCACTACTGGATTCAGCTGAGCATGTTGAATTAAAAAATGTTATTATTACAGTTCCTAGTAGTAGATTTAATGCTGAAAAAACATTTTTTATAATGTGTCAATCACTCACATAAGGAGCCCAAGGGGATGTGCCCATCCGCGTTCGAGCCCGGGCTCGCCGAGACAGTTGGAGCCCAGGACCGCCCACCTCATTAATATTCACTTCACTGCGTCCAGCAGTGAAGCTCCGTCATCGTTGTAATCCCACGCAGGCGCAGTACCTCAAGCGGTCTGCGCCCGTGTGGTCTGCGGGCATCGGCCTCAGAGAAGGTACTGCACATGCGCGGGATTACAACGATGACGGAGCTTCACTGCTGGAAGCAGTGAAGTGAATATTAATGAGGTGGGCGGTCCTGGGCTCCAACTGTCTCGGCGAGCCCGGGCTCGAACACGGCTGGGCACATCCCCTTGGGCTCCTTATGTGAGTGATTGACACATTATAAAAAACGTTTTTTCAGCATTAAATCTACTACTAGGAACTGTAATAATAACATTTTTGAATTCAACATGCTCAGCTGAATCCAGTAGTGGCATTACCTTTATATGCAAAATCGTGCTGACAGAATCCCTTTGAACAAATTTATTTGGTTGAATCTAAGTTCAAAAAACAATCGTTGTTTTGCGAACATTCCTGCACAAATTACGAACATATAGTCAGCATAGTTAAAAGTATGCAATACGTAAGGATTAGCGTACAAAAGTGCATACGAATCCTTAGCGTACTATTAACGCGCGAATGCGTCATACGCACGAGGCTAGGCCACGGCGTACAGACTTTAGAGGCAGTCCATATGAGGTAGAAAAATAAGGTGCTCACTGTTAGCTATCCAGCTAAGTGCATAATTTACTTAAAACACTGGACAATAAGTACATAATAGGACACATACATTGCAGTACCTCAAAGAGAATACACACAATGGGCTAAAGTGCTGAACCAGTAAAAACAGTGTAGCTAAAATATAGCAAAGACATAAGTATGCAAACATTTTAGTGCAATCAATTTAACATTTGCAATGATAAAAGGCTGAGATATACGTTTGAGTCTCTCCTTATAGCTCCTAGTTGGCATGATAAAACACTGTCTGGAACACATAGTCCAAAATTCAATTGTAATCCACGTGAAGTAATATTGTAATCCAAACAGGTAACGTGTAATCCACATGAATAATATAACATAGCAGCAAATAGAGAACCCTTTTTGCAAAGCGGGCTCCCAAATAACCTGAGAAGGGGGGAAAAAGGAAAATAGGCGCGCTTAGGCGCAACTGGGACTTTTCTGCAGAATGGGGGAGTGCTGACAGCCATGTCCAGCTGGGTGAGAGTCAAAAGGGGGGCAATACATACATAATAGAAAATAGCAGCACATAGAGAACCCTTTTTGCAAAGGGGGCTCCCAAATAACCTGAGAAGGGGGTAAAAAGGAAAATAGGAGCGCTTAGGCGCAACTGGGACTTTTCTGCAGAATGGGGGGAGTCCTGACAGCCATGCCCATCTGGGTGAGAGTCAAACGGGGGCAATACAAACAAATAAACATAAAGAGTGCTAACTAGCTCTCACCCTTTAGGTGCAGTCCATGGTGTGGCTCCCATAGGTCCTCCTGAGGTGTCCTTTAAATCACCCAGTCAGTAGAATGGTTCCTCAGATGAGGGACCTGAAATAGGGATGAGCGAACCCGTGGAAGTTCGGGTTCGCTGGGTTCGGCCGAACTTCAGGTCAAAGTTCGGGTTCGGGACCCGAACCCCATTGACGTCAATTGGGACCTGAACTTTGGTGTACTAAGATGGATGCAAAATAGTCGTAGTAAGGGCTAGAGTGCTGCAAAATGGGGATAAGAGCAGGACAGTTGCCCTGCAAACAAATGTGGATAGTTAAATGACTTAAAATAACATAGAATAGAAAAAAATAATAATCTTGAAGTAGGAGACGGAGGTCAAAGTGGAGTAGGAGGTTGAGGAGGCAGTGGACGTGTAGGTGGAAGCAGTGATGGAAGAGGAGGAGGTAGCCAACACTGTTTTTGTTGTTTTTTGTTATTTTATTTATTTATTTTTAATATATATATATATATATATATATATATATATATATATATATATATATATATAATTTTTTTAAATTTGGGAAGACCCCAAAACAGGGAAATAGAAAAGAGAATGCAAAGATAAAGTGCCCTGGAGTATAACAATGGCTGGGTACGGCCAGTATACTTGTCTACTCAGCACAAGGTACGGACAAGTCCTGTGGGATCCATGCCTGGTTCATTTTAATGAACGTGAGCTTGTCCACGTTGGCTGTGGACAGGTGGCTGCGCTTGTCTGTGATTACCCCCCTGCCGTGCTAAACACATGTTCGGACAATACACTTGCTGCAGGCCAGGCCAGCACCTCCAAGGCGTACAAGGCAAGCTCAGGCCATGTGCCTAATTTGGAAACCCAGAAGTTGAAGGGGTCAGACCCATCAGTCAGTACATGTAGGCATGTGCACACGTACTGTTCCACCATGTTGCTGAAAAGCTGTCTCCTGCTAAGACGTTCCGTATCAGCTGGTAGTGCTGGTTGTTGTGGCATACTGACAAAGCTTTTCCACATTTTGGCCATGCTAAACCTCCCTTCTGAGGTGCTGAAGGTGCCCCAGCTGCGTTGGCGACTACCTCCTCCTCTGCCTTCGCCTGGTGCTTCCACTGAGCCCCCACTGTCTGGTGTGAATGCCCTCAGCAGCACGTCTACCAACGTGCGCTTGTACTCGCGCATCTTCCGATAACGCTCCAATGACGGGATTAAGGACAGCACGTTGTCCTTGTAGCGGGGATCCAGGAGGGTGGCCACCCAGTAATCAGCACTGGTTAGAATATGGGCTACTTGGCGGTTGTTGCGCAGCCATTGCAGCATGTAGTCGCTCATGTGTGCCAGGCTGCCCAGAGGCAATGACAAGCTGTCCTCTGTGGGAGGTGTATCGTCTGTGTCTTCTGTATCCCCCCAGCCATGCTCTATTGATGCCTATGAGCTGCTTTGGGTGCTGCCCTGCTGTGAACACTGTTATTCCTCATAATCCTCCTCATCCTGCAGAACTGTGCCCTGGCTAGACAGTTGTGTACCTGGCCTCTGTTGATGCTGGAACCCACCCTCCAAGCCACTTGTGAAAGACTGGCCTGATAAATGTGGAAATTATCCCTTTTCCTCCTCCTCCCTCCTGTGCCACATCCTCTTCCATAATCGCTTGAAGCGTTTTTTTCAAGGAGACATAGAAGTGGGATAGTGATGCTGAGGACTGTGTCATCAGCACTGGCCATGTTGGTGGAGTACTCGAAACAGCGCAACGCGGTACACACGTTCCGCATGGAGGCCCACTCGTTGGTGGTGAAGTGGTGCTGTTCCGCAGAGCGAGTCACCCGTGCATGCTGAAGCTGAAACTCCACTATTGCCTGCTTCTGCTCGAACAGTTTCTCCAGCATGTGCAAGGTGGAATTCCACCTTGTGGGTATGTTGCATATGAGGCGGTGAGCGGGAAGGCCGAAGATACGCTGCAGCACAGACAGGTGAGCAGCAGCAGAGTGAGACCACCGAAAGTGAGCAGAGACGGCCCGCACTTTCTGCAGCAGCTCTGAGATATCAGGGTAATTTTTCAGGAACCTCTGCACCACCAATTTCAGCACATGCGCCAGGCAAGGGATGTGCATCAAACCGGCTAGCCCCAGAGCTACTACGAGATTTCGCCCATTATCGCACACCACCAGGCCGGGCTTGAGGCTCAATGGCACCAACCACTCATCGGTCTGTTGTTCCATGCCCGTCCACAGCTCCTGTGCGGTGTGGGGTTTTTCCCCCAAACAGATGAGTTTCAAAACAGACTGCTGTCGTTTACCCCTGGCTGTGCTGAAGTTGGTGGTGAAGATGTTACGCTGACCGGATGAGGAGGCAATAGATGAGGAAGCGGAGTAGGAGTAGGGGGCAACAGATGGCAACGAGAAATGTCCTGCAATCCTCGCAGGCGGTAGGACATGTGCCAAACTGCTATCCGCCTCAAGCCCAGCCGCCACTGCATTTACCCAATGTGCAGTTAGGGAGATATAACATCCCTGCCCGTGTTTACAGGTCCACGTATCAGTAGTTATGTGGACCTTGCCACAGATGGCGTTGCGCAGTGCACACCTGATTTTGTCCACCACTTGCTCGTGCAGGACAGGGATGGCTCACCTGGAAAAGTAGTGGCGGCTGGGAACCACATACTGGGGGACAGCCACAGCCATAAGGTCTTTGCTGGCATTCAGGGCCAGGGATTGTGGGTGGGTAGGGGGGTACTTCCTCTTTCTCTCTAGTGTTTGGGGGATGGACAGCTGAACGCTTCCATGGGACAGTGTGGACATGCTTGGTGACGTTGGTGGAGGTGGTGGTGTTGCTGCCACATCCTCTGTTTCCGGGTGGCAGGTGCCACTGTCACTACAGAGGGGGAGGAAGAGGGAGGATCCACAGCAGAAGAGAGAGCAAGAGGAGCCTGAGGTCTTTTGTGGTTTTTCAGGTGTGTACTCCACTGCAGCTCGTGCTTTGCATTTAGATGCCTTGTCATGCAGGTGGTGCTCAGGTTTAGAACATTTATGCCTCGCTTTAAGCTCTGATTGCACAGTGTGCAAACCACTTGCGTCTTGTCATCAGCACATTGTCTGAAGAACTCCTTGGAGCTGGCTTTGGAGTGATCCTTTCCTGGGTGCGGTGGGCAGTAGCAAGCATACTGGCTAGGGGACAGCCACTCTGCTTTTGCACCCTGCTCCCTCTTTTGCTGTGCGGCTGGCGCTGTGTGACCACCACTTCTTCCTCCGAACTGCACACGTCACTGGCATGACCTTGATTCCATGTGGGGTCTAGGACCTTATCATCCTCCACATCATCTTCCACCCACTCTTCACCCCTGCCCTCCTTAATTTCCCTGTCACGTATGCAGTACAGGTGCATGTCTTAGCAAAAATATGAATATGTCACCTGCCGGACTAGCAGACGGATTAACTATATTAATTTCCCTGTCGCATATGCAGTACAGCTGTATGTTTTAGCAAAAATATGAATATGTCACCCACCGGACTAGCAGACGGATTAACTATATTAATTTCCCTGTCACGTATGCAGTACAGCTGTATGTCTTAGCAAAAATATGAATATGTCACCTGCCGGACTAGCAGATGGATTAACTATATTAATTTCCCTGTCACGCATGCAGTACAGGTGTATATCTTAGCAAAAATATGAATATGTCACCTGCCGGACTAGCAGACTGATTAACTGTATTAATTTCCCTGTCACATATGCAGTACAGCTGTATGTCTTAGCAAAAATGTTAATATGTCACCTGCCGGACTAGCAGACGGATTAACTACATTAATTTCCCTGTCACATATGCAGTACAGGTGTAATCTCTTAGAAAAAACGTGAATATGTCACCCACCGGATTAACATACGGATTAACTATTATATTTTTGTGTCAGGGGTACAAAGATGATGCTTTGCAACCACAAAAATCGCTATAGGTCTCCCACAGAATTAACATCCAGATTAATTATTAAATGTCTGTGTCAGGGGTGCAAAGCTGGTGTATTGCGCCCACAAATAATCACTATATATACTGTAGGTCACCCACAGAATAAATAGCCAGATTCATAACACTTTCTCTCACTTCAGCTGCCTGCTTCCTGTCCCTGCACTTTTCATAGCTGATGGGCAGTGCTACATGTAATCCAGCTTATATAGAGGCTGGGTCACATGATGCACCGGCCAATCACAGCCATGCCATTACTAGGCATGGCTGTGATGGCTTCTAAGTGCCCACAGCTTAAAAGCTTGTTGATTGGCTGCCCTGCAGCCTTTCAACAAGTTTTATTAAGCGCCGGAACCCGAACTCAAACCTGCAAAGTTCGGGTTCGCTCAACACTAACTTGAAGTCGTCCTCACTGGAACTGCTGCTAACGACATCAGAGGACGCTCCTGCCTCTTGTAGGCCACACTCGCTGCCGTAGTAGAACTGCAATGCCCTCTTCTTCCAGAATTCGGACTTGACCGGGTCCGGGTGGTGGTCACGCTGGTGAGCGCTGCAGCCATTTGCGCTTTTTCTGAATCCTCCTGCCGAGACAGCAGGGGTAAGGACTTCCGGCTGCAGCGGTTCTGGCAAGGTTGCATCCAGGGAAGTAGCCCCAGCTTCCCTGGCTGCTGCTGGCTTCATCTTCCATGGAAGCTGGTATTGGTGGATGATCGTGGATTGGAACGTAAACGATGTTGTCGTCAGCTGACCCAGCTGAAAGGACTGTGGTGGTGGTGCTGGCAGTCCAGGAATCAGAGGCCCCGGCTGTGGCTTTTCCCTGAAACGGAGGACGCCATCTGGGGACTCCGGAAGGCAGCGCAAGCTTCCTGGACCTGGTGGTTCATCCGGCCACACTTCAGGTTCTGTTGTAGGTACCAGGGGCTTAGAAAGGAGGGTAACCCCGGTCGCAAAGGGGCCTTTCAGGGATGCCATGGGAGTGTACTCCACCTGATCCCCCACGTTCAGGCTGTGACGAGGTTGTGGCAGGTACGGGCGTTTCACCGACCTGCGGCCCACAAAATACTCCTGTCCGTCCTCGTCGTCTGCCAGGAAGCCAGACACTCTCTCAACGGAAAACCACAGGACCATTCCCTTTCAGCGGTCCAATGCAGGATCTCCCAGCCTAGGGTGGTCCAGTACCTGGATGACCTAGTCCTCCACAGCGTTTTTATAGTCCCAGAGGGTCTGCGCATGGGCCGTCACCAATGGTGGCACAATCGGGTTCTGCCTTATGGAAGGTGTTGTTGTGGATCTCCCCCTGGGCGGCGAAGTGGACGCTCCAGCCGCCTCTGCCGCACGAGCCACAGCAGACGCTCCAGCTGCACCAGCCACAGCAGACGCACCAGGCGCCTGACGATGAAGAACCGCCTCACGATGCGCAGCTAACTCCGCAGGCGGTAAGGAGAATAAGGGCACTGTAGGTGGTTTACTTGCCTTCAGTTCAGAGCGTGACACCCTGATGTCTGGAGCGGGTGGTGGTTCAGGGAACTCGTCCCCAAAGGCCATCTGGTTCCAGTTGGGACGCAGCTCTTTAGCCATGGTTGCTACTTGCTCAGTGTTCAGCGCTGGTCTAAACTGGTTCAGAGGAGGGTGGAGTACTGAGGGAGGAGTCTTCAGTCCCTATACGTGCAAATAGTTTGATCCCGGTGGGCCGGGGTGGTGTTTTCCAGTTCTGAGGGGGGCGTATCTTCACTTTCCTGCTCTTGCGGGGGTGTATCGTCATTTTCCCGCCTCACCCAGAATGCGTACGTTTCGTACGTATCGTTAGCGTTCAAAATTTTGCAAAGATTTGCGAATAATACGAAGTGAATCCGAAAAAATCCGGATTCGCTTCGGAGGAGAAAATTTCCAAGATTCAATACGAATCTACGAATCAGCAAATAGATTTGCTCATCTCTAATTGTAACATGGACAGCTATATATCATGTTTCAAAAAGTGCAAAATTCCACAATGAAAACTTTGGAGGAACTTGTAGGGTACCACCAGTCAGGAGCAGGTTCCAGTTGGGGTTACTCTTTTCAGAGCTGCCCTTTATAGGCTTTAGGAATACAGTGACTCCACGATAAAATAGGGATAGCAGACACTTATCCACTTCCAAAAACTTTCTGGATCAGTACCCTACTTGTCCAAGATGCACCACAAGTGATCAATTGAGATCATGTTTAGTTCTACCTTGAGGAATTTATTTAATGTTATATCAGGAATAGAGATGAGCGAGCACTAAAATGCTCGGGTGCTCGTTATTCGAGACAAACTTTTCCGGATGCTCGGGTGCTTGTTTCGAGTAACGAACCCCATTGAAGTCAATGGGAGACTCGAGCATTTTTTGCAGGGGACCAAGGCTCTGCCTAGGGAAGGCTGGGTGAAAACCTGGAAACATCAGGAAATGATGGAAACACCACGGAAATGGACAGGAAACAACAGGGGCAGCATGCATGGATGCCTCTGAGGCTGCCGAATCCCACCATTACCCCAAATTCTCCTGCAACAGCCTGGTGGTTACCCTCATGGCAATTGTGCTCACCAGACCAAGAAAGGCGAGGCACATGCCCACCCAACTAGGTGCAACGAAGGTCCATCACCCATGCCCATGCTGGCACTGCTCTCCTATCCCCAGCCACACAATGCAGGCATAAGCCTGACACAGCATGGCGGTGACACCAACAAGTGACCAAGTTAGATGAGGTAGCAGGTGAGCCACCCAAAAATTTAGCCTGACAGCAGCATGGCAGTGACAACAGAGTGACCGAGTTAGACTGAGGTAGCAGGAGGTGAAGTACGGTAATTCGAAAGAGGAGGAGGAGGGGTTGGAGGAAGAGGCATAGTAAGTCTGAGAAACCGTGACCGAGGTAGGCCCCGCAATCCTCCAAGTGAGCAGTTCATGAGCGGCCCCAGGGTCAGACTCGGTCAGAGTGACCGAGCTACACGACGGTAGCAGGTAGAGCACATAAAGAATTTAGTGTGGCCCTGTATGTGAACGTTGAGGGCTTGTGCATGTAGGTGGGCTGAACTTTTTTTCTGCTTGCGCTCCAACGTCTGCTGTAATGACAGCTGAACGTTGCGCAGGGACACATTGGTGGACAGTGTGGAGGATCATGGAGGCGAAGCGGTGGTTTTCCGGCGGGAGGCGCTCATGTCGGGGGCCTGGGCTGGGGGTTGACTCGTAGAGGCAGGGAGTGACACAGGGGAAGGAACAGTGGTGGGACCCGCACGAGGGGAACGGACGGCCTTGGTTCCATAGTGTTTAGCACTCGTATACCTGCGCATGCTGGTGGTGGTTAGGCTGGTAGTGGTGGAACCCCCACTTAAAATTTGGCATCAACTGGTACTACTGTCAACATTGAGCTTGAACTAGTGGGGCATGTGTGGTATCGATTCTTCTCAGTTTAAAATCGTATACGTCCCCTATCTTGAGACCATATATTTCATGGATTTTTCGAACACGGAAAAGGAAAAAGAGCTTGCTCTTGCACAGCACTTCCTTTCTTACTTTTGAGCGCGCACACACCTCTCTTTGCCCGGTTCGGCTTGCCCGGACTGAACAAAAGAGAAATTTTTATTCCGGCCAAATGACCGGGCCTTATTTGGGCACTCATTCACTTTATTTATTTTTATGTCACTGTGTGTTCACTGTCCACATTGTGTGTCACAGGATTTTCAAGGGTTACGGCGCCCTAACGGGTACCCCCCTTGAGGTCTAGGGGAAGTGTGTGTGTGGCCATCCCGGTTCTGCACTCCTCTGCAAACCCCATGGTCTCCCCTTTCGGGGGGAGACCAGCCTGTTGTTGAGCTCCGTGCTGACTCACCCGAGGTGGCGCCTGGGAGAGAAAGCCGGAGCACAGACGGGGCGCCGTGATGCCCTGTAATAGTTCTTGGGCGGTGTGCCTTTTGTCACCTAAGCTCAGCAGTTTGAGCACCGCCTGCTGGCGCTTAGCCACGGCACTGCTGCTGCGCCTAGAGCTACCGACTGAAGGCGCCGTGCCCACGGATGGTAATTCGGAGGAAGAGGTGGAGGAGGAGGTCTTAGAGACCGTGACCGAGGTAGGCCCCGCAATCCTCGGTGTGGGCAGTACATGAGCGGCCCCAGGGTCAGACTCAGTCCCAGCCTCCACCAAGTTAACCCAATGTGTCGTCAGTGATATATAGTGTCCCTGCCCGGCAGCACTTGTCCACGTGTCCGTGGTTAGGTGGACCTTCTCAGAAACCGCGTTGGTCAGGGCACGGATGATGTTCTGTGACACGTGCTGGTGTAGGGGTGGGACGGCACATTGGGAAAAATAGTGGTGGCTGGGGACCGAATACCGAGGGGCAGCCACCACCATGAGGTTGCGAAAGGCCTCGGTCTCTACCAGCCTATAGGGCAGCATCTCCAGGCTCAGCAATTTGGAGATGTGGACGTTGAGGGCTTGGGCATGTGGGTGGGTGGAACTGTATTTCTTCTTGCGCTCCAGCGTCTGCTGTAAAGACAGCTGAACGCTGCGCAGGGACACATTGGTGGATGCTGTGGAGGATCGTGGAGGCGAAGGTGTGGTTTTCCGGCAAGAGGTGCTTGTGCCGGGGTCCTGGGCAGGGGGTTGACTAGCAGAGGAAGTGAGTGACACAGGGGAAGGAGTAGTGGTGGGACTCGCAGGAGGTGGTGAACGGCCTTGGTTCCATTGAGTGGGGTGTTTAGCACTCATATGCCTGCGCATGCTGGTGGTGGTTAGGCTAGTAGTGGTGGCACCCCTGCTGATCCTGGTGTGGCACAGGTTGCACACCACAGTCCGTCGGTCATCCTCACTTTCTTTAAAGAACCTCCAGACTTGCGAACATCTAGGCCTCGCCACGGGAGCTTCACTACGTGAAACAGTTGCTGCTGATGCACCAGCTCTGGCCTTGCTTCTCCCTCTGGCCACACCACTGCCTCTTACAACCTGTTCTGGTGCAGCACTCGCCTCCGCCTCAGAAGCACTGTCTTCACTCGGCTTATCAACCCAGCTTGGGTCAGTCACCTCGTCATCCTCCGATTCCTCAGTCTGCTCCCCCCTTGGACTTCCTGCCCTGACAACAACTTCACCACTGTCTGACAACCATGTCTCCTCATCATCCGACACCTCTTTACACACTTCTTCCACTAAGTCAACAATGTATTACCCACAGACTGTGGCAGTTGGAAAACTTGGGCATCGGGAAAGAGGTCAGCAGCAACCTGAGAAGTGGTTTGTGACTCTGGGAAGGGTCCAGAAAACAATTCCTCAGAGTATGCCGGATCGCATTCTAAATTTTCCTGGGAGGGGGCAGACTGTGGGGAAGGAGGTTGAGGTGGAGGAGCCAGAGGAGCGCTCCCTTGGGTAACGTGGGTGGACTGCGTGGAAGACTGACTGGTGGACAAATTACTTGAAGCATTGTCCGCAGTCCACGACATCACCTGTTCGCACTGTTGTGGTTTCAACAGTCCTCTACCACGTGTCCCTGTAAGTTGAGACATGAAGCTAGGGAGTGTAGCTCTGCGGCGTTCCCCTGATCCTTCATCAGCTGGTACTGTCTCACTCTGCCCAGGACCATGGCCTCTGCCCCCTGCAGTAATTGAATGCCCACGCCCTCGTCCTCGACCCTTAGCCCTGGGGTTCAACATTTTCTGTATATAAGTGTATTATATATACCAAAAAAAAAATGGGCCTGCTGTACTGAAACCCACAAACTTGTTCAATTTGAACAAGTTAATATATAGGTGGATAAGTTAAAGCAAAATTACGTATTTTATTACGTATCGTGCAGTATGGAGCAATTACACTGAAACTATTAGATTAGGCAGACTTGGTCTGCTTAAGTGCAACCCAGACAAATGTCGCACAGATATTTTTCTAATGTAGCTGTATCAGTGAGAGCAAAAGACCGTATTTGATTACGTGACGTACAGTATGGGTCGCCTGGACAAAAAAAACGGATTGTGGTTTATGGTGACTGGCCAGCTGAACTGTGACACACAGAATGGTTCCACACAGCTGTATGAAATGGATTTGTATCACTGAGAGCAAACAAAAGGATTTTGTACTGTGATTTCCACTATCTATCAGTTAGACAGAAAAAAATCTTCTGCAGACTGTGCCTGTTTCTATGAAACACAAAAAAATTGTCCCACTTAGTGTGTCACTGAGAGCCAAAAAATAAACTTTTTACAGTCTCCCTGCAAAATGCTGCAAATATGGCGGTAGCTGCACTACTAGTGCCAGCAAGCCCAGCCACAAGCAGATAAAAAAAAGGGTCTTGTAGCCCTAACAAGGGCTGTTGGGTTCTTTTAGAATCACTCCTGCCTAACACAAATCTAGTAGAACACCCTAACACTCTCCCTGTATCACACTGCAGATCTGTCCCTAACGGCATCCAGGCAGCGACTGAGCCGAGCACTGCGGGCAGTCACTAGTATATTCCAGGGTCACCTGATCAGGCCAGCCAACCCCTGCTATCGACATGTAAGGGCCCCACGTGATGCTGGGTGTACTGCAGAGTCTCCTGGCTTGTGATTGGCTGAGTTTATAGCCACCAAAAATTCAAAAGGCGGGAGATGCCATTTCCTTGAGCATGGCAAGATACTCGTCAGAGTAGCGAGCACTTACGAGTACCCTAATACTCGAACGAGTATCAAGCTCTGGAGTATGCTCGCTCATCTCTAATCAGGAATCATTGTCCTGCAATGTATGAGTACTATACAGTGATATCATTTGAATATGCATAATCTGATTGCTTATGTGTTTTCCTTTCTGTTGGCTTGTTACTTGTGCTCTTTTGAATGGTATTTTAGTACAATATGGAATTAAAAGTTATGTTTTTTAGACCATAACCAATGCTGTGTTGATCTTCTAACTATAAGCAAATAACACAGTTTTACCACACAGAAAATGTTCTATACTTTACCTAGTGGAGAACTAGACTCCATTTCATTTATTCAATGGACTGTAAGCAATTATTCGACTAATTTCATCCTTTGTCCTTGAGCTATACAATGTGCAAAATAGTTATTGTAGTTTTATCATAAAAGAGCAGTTCATCCATCCAAACTCCTTTCTCAGAAATGTTCCATTGTCTGCAGAAAAATTAATTTGTTCAAAGTTTTGCTGTTTGCAAATAGAAGCTGAATTTTAGTCTCTCATCAGCAAGGCTGCTATTTCAATCTTTGTAGTTTCCTCTTTCAAAGTAATGGTTTGACTCAGATTTCTGTAAGGACGCAAACACAAGAGAGCCAAAGTAAATACAGTCTGTAAAGCAGGCTATTGCTTTCCATATAGCAACTGCCTTGGACAATTATGTAGAACGTTGATATTGTAGTTTAATCACAGGCTACAAGCAAATTGTGTGGAAGCCTGGTTCAAAGATAATTTGCATTTGTGCAACCTATGGTATGTTTCATTTCCTTGATGAATTACATACTTTAATTCTTTAGTCTGTTTTGTACAGAAAAGAGAATCAAGTGCATTTACTTGGCACACAAATCTAAAGCCGTAATTGTTTTGCTTTCATGAACTGTCATTCCCTGTAGACAAGTCTTTCTTCATTCTTTCTTACATCTAAGTACATTTAGGTTGTGAAGCTGCTCAGAATAGCCAAGGCAATAAATCAAACCTCTCATCTTCCCTTCAGTATTATTGCTTCTCTTTCATTTTAATTCCATGCACAACATGATATTTTATGGACTACAGTAGGATTATGCTCCTTAAAATGGCTGTCTGAGATAGAGATTTAGTCTAAGATTTGACACTCAAAGTACAATAGAATTTTCTAAAAGGTGAAACAATCTGTAAATAATAGAATATGATCATGCTAATCAGAAAGAATAAACTTTATATAAAGCATATTGTTTGTAGTCTTGACTAGAGATGAGCGAATCATTCAAAATTTGCTTCGCCGAATATTTCTTGAATTTCTGACAAGATTCGTATATAAAACAAACTTATTAGTCGAATCTACGTAAAAAAACAACCCTTTTTTTTGCGAACATTTCTGCCCAAATTACGTACGTACAGTCAGCGTAGTTAAAAGTACGTAATACATAAGCATTAGCGTACAAAAGTGCGTACGAATCCTTAGTGTACTATTGATGCGCGAATGCATCATACGCACGAAGCTAGGTACAATCTTTAGAGGCAAACCATATGAGCTAGAAAAATAAGGTGCTCACTGCTGCTAGCTATCAATAAGTGAATAATTTACTAAAAACACCGTACAATAAGTGCATAATAGGACACATTGCAGTACCAGAAAAAGAATACACACAATGGGCTAAAGTGCTGAGCCATTAAAAACAGTATAGCTAAAATACAGCAAAGACATAAGTATGCAAACATTTTAGTGCAATCAATTTCACATTTGCAAGCATAAAAGGCTCAGATATACGTTTGAGTCTCTCCTAATGGCTCCGAGTTGGCATGATAAAACACAAAATTCAATTGTAATCCACGTGAGGTAAAATTTTAATCCAAACAGGTAATGTGTAATCCACATGGATAATAGAGAATAGCAGCACATAGAGAACCCTTTTTGTCAAGGGGGTTCCCAAATAACCTGAGAAGGGGGTAAAAAGGAAAATAGGTGCACTGCGGCGCAACAGGGAGTTTTCTGCAGAATGGGGGGAGTCCTGAAAGCCATGTCCATCTGGGTGAGAGTTGCCCCCCAACACAAACTAAACAAAAACAACTGCCAACTAGCATCTCACCCGTCAGGTGCAGTCCATGGTGTGGCTCCCATAGGTCCTCCTGCAGTGTCCTTGACACTGCCAGTAGTTGGGTTCCTCATATGAGGGACCTGAATTCCTCCTCGCTCGAGCTGCTTCTGAAGCTCATCAGAGGACGCTCCTGCCTCTTGTAGGCCATGCTCTCTGCGGTGGTGGAACTCCAGTGCCCTCTTCTTCCTGAAGTTGAACTTGACCTGGTCCGGGTGGTGGTGACGTTGGCGAGCGCTGCAGCCATTTTCGCTTTTCTGGATGCTCCTGCCAGGACGCCAACGGAAAACCAAAGCACAGTTCCCTTTTGGCGTTCCAATGAAGGATCTCCCGACCTAGGATGGTTGAGTACCTGGACGATCCAGTCCTCCACTGCGGTTTTATAGTCCAAGAGGGTCTGTGCATGGGATGTCACAGATGGTTGAACAATTGGGTTCTGGTGTATGGAAGGGGTGGATCTCCTCCTGGGCAGTGAAGTGGACGCTCCAGCCGCCTCCGCCGCACCAGCCACAGCAGATGCTCCAGCCGCACCAGCCACAGCAGACGTTCCAGCCGAACCAGCCACAGCAGACGTTCCAGCCACACCAGCCACAGCAGACGTTCCAGCCGCACGAGCCACAGCAGACGTTCCAGACGCTCGGGTCATAGCAGACGCTCCAGCCGCCTCACGAGTCGCAGGAACAGCAACCTCAGCAGGTGGTAAGGAAGACACAGGCAATGAAGCTGGGTTTCTCTGGCAGAGTTGTGACACCCTGATGTCTAGAGCGGGCGGTGGTTTAGGGAACTCGTCCCCAAAAAACATTTCGTTCCAATTTGGGCGCAGCTGTTTTTTAGCCATGATGATGCTTTCCTCTTTCTCTGAGGTCAGCGCTGGTCTAAACTGGTTCAGACTTCAGAGGAGGGTGGAGTACTGAGGGAGGAGTCTTCACTCTCTATACGTGCAAAACAGTTAAATCCCGGTGGGCCGGGCTGGTTTTTTCCAGTTCTGAGGGGGGCGTATCTTCACTTTCCCGCTCTTGCGTGGGCGTATCGTCATTGTCCCGCCTCACGCAGAATGTGTATGTTTCTTACATTTCATACATATTATACGTATCGTTAGCGTGTAAAATTTTGCAAAGATTTACGGAAAATACGAAGCGAATCCAAACAAATTCGGATTCGCTTTGCAGCTGAAAATTTCCAAGATTCAATACGAATCTATGAAGCGGCGAATAGATTCGCTCATCTCTAGTCTTGACCTGTCCCCCACATATGGCTCTTTTAAAAGGGTCAATGTTCGGGAACGAAAAATCACTTGTTCCCGATGAAAACATGTAAACATATCACTAATCAATGCTCATTTGTTGGGTGATCACATCTTTCATGTGGCACCGAAAATCATTGTTGGAAACGCAATGGTTGTAGTGACGATCATTCATCCTCCATTCAGTGTACAATGGGCAGTTTTTAAAACATTTTCTGTCATTTAGGGTTGAAGTTGACCTGTGTATGCAGCTTGTAGTGAGAGTAATGTAATCGCCATATGTGGGACTTACTAACCATTTAGAGTGCAGAGACGTGGGCAATAGCTTAGCTTTCAGGTTTATTGTGAGGAGGTCTCATACAGCGCCTCGCCTGGTACACTACTGAGTACACCTAACGGTGGTCTTGTCACTGGCTCATACACAGGTTTTGTAAGAGCTCTAGTTTTTTCCCCATTTTGTGCCTCCAGAAATGACAATTTACTGTGTAACAGGACAGCTGTGGTCATTTTCCACAGCTGCCATACAGTTTTGGAAAAGAAGAAGAACATGTTTTGGAGGGAAAAAGCTAGACTTGCTTACCACCAAAATCAGGCAGACTGACCTTTTGAATGTCTGGTTTTAGCTATGATGTTTTGTTTGGGAAAACTGCTGTGTCTTTGCCATTGAGTATCATTGAAGCTCTAATTTAAGTCTATGCCAGACGGGAATGGTAACTTTGTAATTGATTATGTTGAGTTTCTCCACTCATCCTACCCCCCCCCCAAAACACACACACTAAAAGGTTCCACTCTAGCTAGAAATTGTATATAAGGAGAGCAGTCAGAGCCCCCAGGGTTCTGCAGTTAAGGACTATTGCTTGGAGGGGAGACTTATGCCAGTCTGCATGAATAACCAGAGGAAGATGCTGAGATTGGGATGCTGAGCCACAGACCATGAGTCACCAGCCCTGTGATCAATGAGTAACCCAGACTACTGAGCGACAGACTGTGGGCCTTCAGCCTTTGGCCAGGGTACCGGCCTTCAGAGAGAGAGAGAGAGAGCGATAGCACAGCTAGCTCAGGCCTTTCCTCAGCATCAAACCTTTCTTCTGGAGAAGGCAGCCCTATGCGTTGCATGTATTGTTTTGCACCTGAATTCTTCCAGTAAAGAAGCACACTGGTTAACTGCAGATCCTGACCCTCTGGACTTATTTCCCATTGGGGTGCACCATGCCTTACCATCCCTTCCGGAGAGGATCAACACATGGTGACACCTCAACGGTGTCCAGGGAACCCAGCATAGCATTGGGGCGACTGCAAACCTGGCCACTGTATGTATATATACAGTACAGACCAAAAGTTTGGACACACCTTCTCATTCAAAGAGTTTTCTGTATTTTCATGACTATGAAAATTGTGGATTCACACTGAAGGCATCAAAAATATGAATTAACACATGTGGAATTATATACTTAACAAAAAAGTGTGAAACAACTGAAAATATGTATTATATTCTAGGTTCTTCAAAGTAGCCACCTTTTGCTTTGATTACTGCTTTGCACACTCTTGGCATTCTCTTGATGAGCTTCAAGAGGTAGTCACCTGAAATGGTTTTTACTTCACAGGTGTGCCCTGTCAGGTTTAATAAGTGGGATTTCTTGCCTTATAAATGTTGGGTTGGGACCATGAGTTGTGTTGGGCAGAAGTCAGGTGGATACACAGCTGACAGTCCTACTGAATAGACTGTTAGAATTTGTATTATGGCAAGAAAAAAGCAGCTAAGTAAAGAAAAACGAGTGGTCATCATTACTTTAAGAAATGAAGGTCAGTCAGTCCGAAAAATTGGGAAAACTTTGAAAGTGTCCCCAAGTGCAGTCGCAAAAACCATCAAGCACTACAAAGAAACTGGCTCACATGAGGACCGCCCCAGGAAAGGAGGACCAAGAGTCACCTCTGCTGCGGAGGATAAGTTCATCCGAGTCACCAGCCTCAGAAATAGCAGGTTAACAGCAGCCCAGATTAGAGACCAGGTCAATGCCACACAGAGGTCTAGCACCAGACACATCTCTACAACAAATGTTAAGAGGAGACTGTGTGCAGCAGGCCTTCATGGTAAAATAGCTGCTAGGAAACCACTGCTAAGGACAGGCAACAAGCAGAGACTTGTTTGGGCTAAAGAACATAAGGAATGGACATTAGACCAGTGGAAATCTGTGCTTTGGTCTGATGAGTCCAAATTTGAGATCTTTGGTTCCAACCACCGTGTCTTTGTGTAACGCAGAAAAGGTGAACGGATGGACTCTACATGCCTGGTTCCCACCGTGAAGCATGGAGGAAGAGGTCTGATGGTGTGGGGGTGCTTTGCTGGTGACACTGTTGGGGATTTATTCAAAATTGAAGGCATACTGAACCAGCATGGCTTCCACGGCATCTTGCAGCGGCATGCTATTCCATCCGGTTTGCGTTTAGTTGGACCATCATTTATTTATCAACAGGACAATGACCCCAAACACACCTCCAGGCTGTGTAAGGGCTATTTGACCAAGAAGGAGAGTGATGGGGTGCTACGCCAGATGACCTGGCCTCCACAGTCACCAGACCTGAACCCAATCGAGATGGTTTGGGGGTGAGCTGGACCGCAGAGTGAAGGCAAAAGGGCCAACAAGTGCTAAGCATCTCTGGGAACTCCTTCAAGACTGTTGGAATACCATTTCAGGTGACTACCTCTTGAAGCTCATCAAGAGAATGCCAAGAGTGTGCAAAGCAGTAATCAAAGAAAAAGGTGGCTACTTTGAAGAACCTAGAATTTAAGACATATTTTCAGTTGTTTCACACTTTTTTGTTAAGTATAAAATTCCACATGTGTTAATTCATAGTTTTGATGCCTTCAGTGTGAATCTTCAATTTTCATAGTCATGAAAATACAGAAAACTCTTTGAATAAGAACATTTGTCCAAACTTTTGGTCTGTACTGTATATATATGTATATATCTACGTATATATATATATATATAGAGAGAGAGTAGCTACTCAGCAATCAGGCCGAATGACACAAGGACAAGACAGAAAATATGAAACGTAAAAAAAAAAAAAAAAAGTTTTTACTATAACACAGTTACCAACTATGATTTGCAGGGTTTGTCCCTAATATAGAGTCAGTGTTCAGTATTGTACTATATTGGATATATGCACACACACACACACATATATATGCTTCTTGCTTGTCCATGTACCTTTCAACCACTTGTTTCCATTTCATCCACCACCATGATGGCCACACTGAGAGATTGACCCTTGACCTCTGTAGGGGCAGGAACACAGAGAGAGTTTAAATTACCCCACCCACCCTCTCCCATCATTGTTTTCCTGCCCCTACTGGGGTTAGGTCACAGAGAGTCCTCTCTCTTGAGAGGTGAAGTGTGGTACTTTTTGTTATTTTTATTCCTGGATGTATCTATCGGGATTGCCTTTTTTTCCCCCTTAGGTTACCTTTTTTTTAAAAGGACATCTGGGTACTCTCTGTCCTCCTGCAGCCTATGCCAAAGCTGGACAGTAGGGTTCTGGCGCTGTTCGCCTGCTTCTTGCACGCCTCCACCAGCCATATCAGGATTTTTGCACCAGGTCACTTCCTTCCCCATGGGGGGAACAAGTGTAGACATCTGGCCTCCATACCTGGTAGTCTCCCGGACCGTGTGCTCACTCCTGCGTGAGCTACGGCTGGGATGCAGGAAACAGTCACGTGGGACGCCGCGCAGCCTTGGGGGGGGCGGAGCCTAACGTCCGTAGCCTCTGGGTCATGTGTTCTTCCAAAGTCCTGGAGGAAGACAATCACCTCTATGGAAGACGAACGTAAATATTTTTTCTCTGTGGGGGATATGGATGAGCTTCTAAAAGCAGTCAGATTCACTATGGGTATAGAAGATACTCAAAAAACCAAAAGTGTTCAGGACAAAATGTTTGGGGGTCTAAGAGTAAAAAGAGCCAGAGTATTCCCCATCCATGAAAACGTAAAGGACATGGTGTTAGATGAATGGCTGGATCCAGAAAGAAGATTGGGTGTTTCCCGTGACTTTAGAAGCCGTTTAATTTTTGATTTATCAGAATCTAAAATTTTTGATGAGACACCAAAGATTGATATCCAGGTCGCCAAAGTGGTTAAAAAAACAGCATTGCCCTTTGAAGATTCATCCCAGCTACGGGACCCTATGGAAAGTAAAGCGGATAGACTACTTAAAAAAGCCTGGGAAGCCTCCATGTTTGGCCTTAAAACAAACATCGCTGCTACCTATGTGTCAAGGTCAATGTACCTCTGGCACAACGAGCTCAAGGAACATTTAAAAAAATAAGATGCCTAGGGAGGATATAATAAATTCAATCCCATTATTAAGATCAGCTACTGCTTTTCTGTCTGACGCTTCAGCGGAATCAGTGAGATTTGCCGCGCGTGATGGGGCTTTGTCCAACTCCGCTAGACGGGCACTATGGATGAGATCTTGGTCTGGCGATAAGACTTCAAAATCTTAGCTATGCTCTATTGCCTTCTCTGGCGAACATGTCTTAGGACCGGTGCTTGATAAATTATTGGAAAAAGCAGCGGATAAGAAAAAGGGTTTCCCTGAAGAACGAGATAAAAAACGTCCCTTTCGTCAATTTAATCCACAATACAGAGCATACAGAGGTAAAGACAAATCTGGGCGGTCCGAAAGGAGGTAGAGGTAGAGGGTTCCTCCCTAACCCGTCTAACAAACCCCAAGACAAAAAATGATGCCATAGTGGCGGGGAGTTGAGCAGTTTTTTGTCCCAATGGGAAGACATAACATCAAACCCATGGGTGTTACAGATTCTGAGAGAAGGCTACAAAATAGAATTCTACTCTCCTCCTCCACACAGATTC
This sequence comes from Rhinella marina, assembly GCA_900303285.1. Taxonomy (NCBI): domain Eukaryota; kingdom Metazoa; phylum Chordata; class Amphibia; order Anura; family Bufonidae; genus Rhinella; species Rhinella marina. Next base: position 45,591 of record ONZH01004233.1, read on the forward strand.
CTAATTACCTCCCAGGAAAGATCGATTATCACAAAAATTTGGACTGGCATACAGGATTTGTTAAAGATCGGTGTCATTGCCCCAGTTCCCCCAAAAGAACAAGGAAGGGGCTTCTATTCAAGACTATTTCTTGTAAAGAAACCCGATGGTTCCTTTCACACCATTATAAACCTGAAAGACCTGAACAAAAGCATGGTGTACAGAAGGTTCAAAATGAAGACAATCTCCACAATAATTCCATTAATCCAGCGAGGGTCCTTCATGACATCTATAGATCTCAAAGATATGTATTATCATCTTCCCATCCATGCAAACCATCAAAAAATATCTAAGATTTGCATTAAGAAATGCAACAGGAACGGTCTGCCATTTCCAATTCGCCGCCCTACCATTTGGAATTCCCACAGCTCCCAGGGTATTTACAAAAATGGTAGTAGAAATGATGTCTTTTTCAGGGAAAAGGGATTAACAATAATCCCCTACCTGGACGATTTTTTAATCATCGGAAAAACAAGGGAAAAAAATAAAATTTCTGGGGATCCTGTTAAATTCCATAGACCAGAGGACATCGTTACCAGAAGAAAAAACTAGGCATCATGACATCCTGCATAACATCTGTGACCTGGAGTCAGGCTCACACAAGAAAATTTCAGTCTTGGCATCTGGGAAATTGGGACGGAAACCAAAGGTCATTAGACAAAAAGGTTCGGATTCCTCTCTCCATACAAATACACCTAAATTGGTGGAAAAAGAGGGCACATCTAAAGAGGGGAGTTCAATGGTTAAAGGAGCCAGAAGTAACAATCAGAACAGACGCCAGCGGTACTGGCTGGGGAGCCCTAGTAGGAAACCAGTTCTTTCAGCGACATTGGCCAAACGACATGTCATCAGTCTCCTTGAATTTCAGAGAACTGAAAGCAGTCTGGAAAGCCCTTTTTCACTCTCAACATTTAGTGAAAGGAAGCCACGTAAAAGTCCTCTCGGACAACATCACTTCTGTTGCCTACCTAAAGCATCAGGGCGGAACAAGGTCCCCAAACTTGGAACATCTGGCATCAATAATCTTTTCATGGGCAGAAAACAACCTCCTGTCTTTAACAGCGGTTTATCTCAAGGGAACCTTAAACAGAGAGGCCGATTCCCTAAGCAGGAAAACAGTAGATCCTGGAGAATGGGAATTGAATCTGCAAATATTTCAAGAACTGACCAGAAGATGGGGTATACCAGAGATTGACTTATTCGCCTCAAGAACAAACGCAAAATCCAGGAAGTTCTGTTGCCTAAACCCCAAAGAAAATCCGTGGGCAATAGACGCCTTTTCGATTCCATGGAAATGGAAGCTAGCCTATGCTTTTCCTCCCTTCCCCTTGATTGCCAGAACTATTCAAAAAATACTTCGAGAACCGGTGACAATAATATTGATTACACCATATTGGCCCAAAAGGAGCTGGTTCCCAATTCTCAGATAGCAATAGCAGATCCGTGGATCCTACCTCCACAAGAGGACATTCTTCTTCAGGGACCAATTTGCCACCCAAACCCAAATCTCTTCAAGCTTGCTGCCTGGATCCTGAGGGCGACATTCTCAGACAACAGGGTCTTTCTGACAGAGTGATCAGTACCCTTAAGGCCAGCAGGAAAAATGTTACCTCTGCCATCTACCTCAAAATTTGGAAGAAATTTTGTAGTTGGTCCAATGATCCTTTTCCAAATAGATCCAGACCAGTTATCCAAAAAATATTAGACTTTCTACAGCAGGGCCTAGATCATGGTCTCAGACCCAGTACACTTAGGGTTCAGATCTCCGCCTTAAGTATTCTCTTCGACACAAGACTAGCTGACCACCATTGGATTAAAAGATTCATGGTGGCAGCTTCTAGATTAAGGCCCTCCATTAAATGTCAACTTCCTCAGTGAGACCTCAATATTGTTTTGAATAGCCTTTCTAAACCACCATTTGAGCCTATTTCAGAGATTTCTCTTAAACATCTTTCTCTGAAATGCACCTTCCTTATAGCCATCACCTCTGTGAGGCGTATTGGAGAACTACAGCCCCTCTCATCTAAAGAACCATACTTGGTAATTTCTGAGAATAGAGTTTCCCTTAAATTAGACCCTGATTTTCTCCTCAAAGTGGTTTCCCCCTTCCATCATAACCAGGAGATATATCTTCCCTCATTTTGCAGTAACCCTAAGAATACAAAAGAAGAACAGTTTCATTCTCTGGATGTTAGACGGGCCATCCTACAATATCTTGACACTACCTGTTCTTTCCGTATAGATGCCAATCTCCTAATTCAGTTCTCAGGGAAGAATAAGGGTAAAAAACTTTCTAAAGCCTCAGTGGCCAGATGGATCAGATCCACAATTGAAATTTGCTATGCATTGCAGGGTCTTCCTTGTCCCACAGGAATAAAAGCCCATTCCACCAGGGCTATGGCCTCCTCTTGGGCTGAAAAAGCAGGGGTCTCACGCAACCAAATTTGCAAGGCCGCCATGTGGTCAGTATACATACCTTTGTCAGACATTACAGGATTGATGTTTCTAGTTCCTCCGATTTAACTTTCGGAAGACGTGTCTTACAAGCAGTTACCTCTTCCTAGTTAATATCTGTTAGTTCTCAGTGTGGCCGTCATGGTGGATGAAATGGAAAACCAGAATTAGTCTTACCGGTAGTCCTGTTTCCTTGAATCCACCATGACAGCCCGGTATATACCCCCCCCCCACCAAAAAAAAAAAAATATAAATCATTTGGGTATGAAGTAAAACAAGTGAATATACTTTCTATGTTCTTTGTCTGGACACCCATCGGGGTAATCTGGAAATCACTGATGGGAGACGGTGGGTGGGGTAATTTAAACTCACTCTGTGTTCCTGCCTCTACAGAGGTCAAGGGTCAATCTCTCAGTGTGGCCGTCATGGTGGATTCAAGGAAACAGAACTACAGTGCCGGTAAGACTAATTCCGGTTTTTCAGATCGTCTGGCTCCTGGTCTATAGCTGGCATCCCATATTGTGTCCCCAGTATATTCCTGTTCCATTTGTGATTCTTGTTGATGACCCAACGTCTTAAATATGTTCTCATTCAAAATAATCTTCCAATGTCTCTCTATCATCCATAAGACCATAATTCACATTGAGTAACTCACTAATAGTTCTCTTGGTATTTGTTCCACTGTAATCTGAATCTATAACCATATCATCATGAGTGTGACATATCCCATCTAAAATGAGCAGTAGTGATGAGCGAATCGAAGCGGCAATATTCGTGATTCGCATCGAATATTGCCCGCTTCGGCTCGGCTCGGCTCGTATACAGAGGCAGCGCGGACTCGTGAATATCCGTGAGTCACTGCCCGTTTGAAATGCCCGCTTTTTTCAGCCAATCAGCATGAAAGGGAAGGCTGTGGGAACGCCTGCTGTGATGTACCAGCCCCTATACCTCCCCAGCAGTGATTGGCTGGCAGTAACATGTGACCTTACTTTACATAAGGTAGGGACCTGCAGCACCAGCCTCATTGTGCTTTTGGAAGGAGAAGAGAGAGACAGTGTTAGCTAGTGTAGTGTGTGCAGCAAGGAGTTAGGAGTTAGGTTAGGAAGCCCCAACAGTCTTTTTACAGACTAGTTATTCTCTGAAGAACAGTATACAGTATATGCTGTAAACCTGTATTCTGTGCAGAGCTGTGCCTGGTACACCTTGTCCATCCACATAGCTCAAACTATACATCTCTAAACAGATATATTCCTGTGCATGACTGTGCTGAGAGAAGGGAATATTACATCAGCCATCTATATACCTCACAGTCTATAGATTCCGTATTGATCTGTAGATTCCAGTGTGATATACAAATACTGCGTGCTATTTCTTGATAGATCTGAAGATAATTTTACCTAGATATCAATGTATCTATATTGGCCAGTGCATTTTAGTGCTCTCTGTAATACACGGTGCTGCGACAAGGGAATATATTTCATCAGCCTTCTATATACCTCACAGTCTATAGATTCCGTATTGAATCTTTACAATTATAATAATATAATACTGCTACTGTGCACATGGAGAACCCCAGGGTCAGGGGGAGAGGGGGAAGAGCTGGGAGAGGTGGAAGAGGTGGTCGTGGAGGGAGAGGTGGGAATCGTGGTGGTGCTGTGGTCAGCGGTGATGACCATGGTGTGCGTGGTGACACAGTGCCAGCTGCTGTGGGTACAGTGGAAACATGTAAGGTCAGGGTGCCTGGTCAACTCCAGAAGTTGGTAGGGCAGAGTCCTACAACTCTGACAGACCCCAAACAACAACAGGAGGTGGTTCAGTGGATTGCAGAGAGCATGTCCAGCCATGTTTCATCTGCCCCCCTCATCCAGCCAGTCGACTTCTCTGAGCCAGGGTGTCTGTCCTCCAACTCGCCCTCCTTCTCCCCAGCCAGAACCCTCTAGGGGTATGTCCCACGGACAACATTTATCCATGGAACTCTTCAGCCCCACTTCCCTGATGTGCCAGTGGACGAGCTGCTATGCCCTGATTCTCAGGACCTTTTGCTGTCTCCGGGTTATGAGAGTGGGGAGTTAGCAGTGGCGTCTGAGGAGCTGGTGGAAGATGACGACGAGACACTGTTGTCGGAGGTAGTTGTCAGGGACGTCACTGTGGAGTCTGAGGAAGACCTGGGGGATGATGAGGGGACAGATCCTACTTGGGTTGATGAGGCAACTGGAGGCAGTGGTTCAGACTGTGAGACGACATCAGCACCACAAGCTGTTGAGAGAGCCAGAGGGCTGCGACGAGGGAGAAGCCAGGGCCGAGTCACTACTTCCCCAAGTGCTCCTAGAGGTCACGCTCCAGCCCGTACTATGCACCACTCCTTAGTTTGGGAGTACTTTAAGGATGATGAGGCCGATCCTCGTTTGGCGGTGTGCAAGCTGTGCCACACGTCAATGAGCAGGGGTTCAAAACGCAACAACCTGACCACTAGTAGCCTGCACAAACATTTGGAGAGAAAACACCCCACCAAATGGTTTGCACTTCTGTCAGCTGGTGACGTTGACACAGTTAGTCCAGCAACTGTGTCTCGTCCAAGCCAGGATGTTGCAGCCTCCAGCCCCGAAAGGACCCCTCCAGCTCCATCTCCCTCCCTCTCCTCCACTCATGTGTCCCAGTGCGGCGTTCAACTGTCTCTACCGCAGACATTTGAACGCAAGCGCAAGTACGCAGCCACCCACCCACCCCCATGCGCAAGCTCTAAATGTGCACATCGCCAAGCTGATTAGTTTGGAAATGTTGTCGTACAGGCTTGTGGAGACAGAATCCTTCCGCAACCTTATGGAGGCGGCAGCCCCCCGTTACTCTGTCCCCAGCCGACACTATTTTGCCCGATGTGCCGTCCCCGCCCTGCACCGGCATGTGTCTGAGAACATCGCCCACGCTCTCAAAAACGCGGTTTGTGGTAAAGTCCACATGACCACAGATACGTGGACGAGTACCGGTGGCCAGGGACATTACATCTCCCTCACGGCACATTGGGTCAATCTGGTGGAGGCTGGGTCAGAGACCGATCGTGGGGCTGCACATGTGCTACCCACACCACGAATTGCGGGACATAGTTCCGTCTGTGTGTCTCCGGCACATTATGCCTCCACCTCCTCCTCCACCTCCTCCTCCTCCAAAGGGGCAGTGATGCCCCAATCATCAAGTCTCATTTCCTCAATGGCCAGCAGTTTCAGCACTGTGGTAGGGAAGCGGCAGCAGGCAGTCCTGAAACTGCTGAGCCTGGGGGATAAGAGGCACATGGCTGAAGAGCTCTTACAGGGCATCAGGGGGCAAACCAATGTGTGGCTGGCGCCGCTAAACCTTCAGCCAGGAATGGTGGTCTGCGATAATGGGCGTAACCTGGTGGCGGCTCTGCATCTTGGTGGGCTGACTCACGTGCCATGCATGGCCCACATGCTCAACTTGGTGGTCCAGCGGTTCCTCAAGACCTACCCCCAGTTGAGTGAGTTGCTCACTAAGGTGCGGCGCATATGCGCCCATTTTCGCAAGTCCACCACCGATGCCGCGACCCTCAGGACTGTGCAAGGGCGGCTACAACTCCCTGTTCACCGGCTGCTGTGTGACGTTCCCACGCGTTGGAATTCGACGTTACACATGCTAGCCAGGGTGTACCAACAACGCAGGGCAGTTGTAGACTGCCAGCTGATCCCCCGAGGTGGTAGTCAGGCCAGTCAGCTTCTTCATGTCTATGCTGAGGAGTGGACGTGGATGGCTGGCATCTGCCAGGTCTTAGGTCCCTTTAAGGAGGCAACAGAGATGGTCAGTGGTGATGCACACATCATCAGTGTCACCATCCCTCTGTTGTGCCTCATCCAGAACTCCTTGAGGAACCTAAGATCTGAGAATTCAGCAGTGTCACAGGAGGTGAGGGAAGACAGTGACATTGAGAGCACCCTGTTGTCAGTTTCGCAGCGCGAAACTGAGGACGAGGAGGCTGAGGAGGAGGAAGAAACTCTTGGGCACCATGCATCAGGGGGTGATTCCATGCTACCTGTTGAGCGGGTATGGGCTGAGGAGGATGAATTGGGGTTGGAGGAAGGGGGGGAGGAGGAGATGGAGAGTCCGCTAAATGAGGAGGCTGAAGGCTTGAGTGTTGGCACAGTAGGGCACATGGCAGACTTTATGCTTGGCTGTCTTTGTGATGATCCCCGGGTCAAGAGGATACTGTCCACCAATGACTATTGGGTGTACACCCTCCTTGACCCACGCTACAAGGACAACTTTGCCCAACTTATACCCGTGGAGGAAAGGAGCACCCGAGTCACTTTCTACCACAAGGCCCTGGTTCAGAAACTGCTACAGGCCTTTCCAGACCAGTCGAGCAACAGGGGGCAGACTGCAGTGGCTGAAGTTGGAGAGGAGAGGAGGGGGAAAGTCAGTGTAGGCGCCAAGGGCAGGGGTACACTATTCCATGCTTTTGCCAAGTTTCTTAAACCCCACAGCAAGACAGTACGACACAGCCACAGGGCAGGCAGAGCAGGGTGGAACAGTACCGCAAGATGGTGAGGGAGTATGTCGCGGACCAGACCATCGTCCTGACCGATAACTCCATGCCATATAATTACTGGCTGGACAGGTGGCCAGAACTTGCGCAGTACGCTCTTGAGGTGCTTGCCTGCCCTGCTGCAAGTGTACTGTCTGAAAGGGTTTTTAGTGCCGCCGGGGGTATCATTACAGACAAACGGACGCGCCTGTCCACTGACAACGCCGACATCCTCACGTTCATCAAGATGAACAGGTCATGGATATCCCCCCAGTTCTCATCCCCACCTCAGGCTACCTCCTAAATTGCTTGCTTTCCTCCTCCTCCTCTTCATCTGAGTTGCATATGCAACAATTTTTCAGGAAAGTCATCCGGCTTCCTACTAACAATTTTTCAGGAAAGTCATCCGTCTTTCTACTAACAATTTTTCAGGAAAGTCATCCGGCTTTCTAAAAACAATTTTTCAGGAGTCATGCGGCTTTGTAACCAAATTTTTTATGAAAGGCCATGGGGTTCTATACACACAGTGCTGACGGAAGCCCATCAGCCTTTCTAAACACAATGCCCACTGCCTCTCCCAAGCGCTTGTGGTGCTGATGTTGCCTCACACTTAAAATTGATCTGTTCCGCTCTCTTCCTCGGGCTGTCTGCGGAGAAGGCGGACGCTCCGAACCGGTATCATGGCGGCTCTCCGGCCCCTCATTAAGCCCAGGATTGTCAAGAAGCGGACGAAGAAGTTCATCCGCCACCAATCAGACCGTTATGTAAAGATTAAGCGTAACTGGCGTAAACCCAGAGGTATTGACAACAGAGCCCGCAGGAGGTTCAAGGGGCAGATCCTGATGCCCAACATTGGATACGGTATCAACAAGAAGACCAAACACATGCTGCCCACAGGGTTCCGCAAATTCTTGGTCCACAATGTCAAGGAGCTCAAGGTTCTGTTGATGAGCAACAAGTCCTTCTGTGCAGAAATTGCCCACAACGTCTCCTCAAAGAACCGAAAGACCATTATGGAGAGAGCGGCACAGCTTGCCATCAAAGTGACGAACCCCAACGCCAGACTGCGCAGCGAAGAGAATGAATAAATATCTCTGTGGTTATTTGTGCTAAATAAAAAAAAAAAAAATTGATCTATTCCTGTGCCTGATCCACCCAAGTTGAATCTGTCCCATCATGAGAAAGTCCCCCCAAGGAGTCCCCACTGTAACTTGCTTTACTTTCAACTACCTCCTACCCCCTGACACCTGTGTCTCGCCATTGTCCACCACCTCCTCAGACAACACTGGTAAATCCCCACTGTCAGCACACAGAGACTGCAAAAGGTCTTGCGAATTGGGGCAGAGAATGTTTTGGGGTAGCACATCAGAGAAGGGGTGACTATGGGGTTCCAGGGAGTACGTGACCACATGCAATCTCCATCTAAAAAGTCATACTGAGGCTCACCACCATGCTTTACACTGCAATCTTATTGAAAGACAGACAATCAGGGGGTCACCGCCAGGTTGTCAGGCAGCATTTTTAAGTGGGTCACCATTACCGTGTCCCTGAAAATTGCCTTGGGGTCATCACCAGACTATTGGCCAGATTTAGAAAAAATGGTGCAATTAGGGAGCCTCAGAGGCATCCCTACATGCTGCCCCTGGTGTTTCCTATCCATTTCCAAGGTGTTTCCATCTTTTTCTTAGGTTTTCACATGTTGGGGCAAACTTGACTGTGCAGAACCTTTGGCCCCTGCAAAAATATTCGGGTCTCCCATAGACTTTAATGGGATTCGTGATTTGGCTCGAACCCACGAATCCCGCGGAAAATTCGGGCCGAATACCGAATCCCCGAATCTTTTAGGATTCGCTCAACTCTAATGAGCAGCAGTATGTAACTATGAGCAAACAATGGCATATCAAAAGTGCTGAAAAATTATCACATTGTGTCTACATAAATGAAGAATGCAATGAAGCCAATACCTCCCCACCCATCTACTTTCTCATATATCTTTTCTTCGATTTAATTTGGTACAGAGTTCTTTGGGGTTGTCATAATTGTTGGAAAACATCTTAGAATACAAAGCATATTTTCAGCTCCTGATTACCTCATTATTTTGGTTAGATTTAGTGCATATGCGCCTCTAGAGCTTTAACCTCAGATATGATGAACAGTTAAGTCTAAGATTTCTTGGTCTCTACAGGCATAGTTGCCAACAATCCCTAATTTTCAGAAACAGTCCAAGTATATTTGGGCTGTACTGGGCTGTAGATGGCTAATGCTTTTGCAAGCCCCTTCCATAAATGGCCAATACCAGTGAGCTTCTGATGTTCCCTGGGTTACATCCCCTCAATTTACCAAATACAATGTTGGTAAGTTTGCCCACAGTAAGTAATAATACTTCCCATGCTCTTATGAACTACAGGCCAGTGTGGCATAGAAACTATTAAGTCCCCCACACACACCTACGTAGCCACTCTATAGCTACTGTTGACCAATGCATATGTAAGATAACTATATAGCCCCATTCACACTTACAGTGCAATCCTGACAGTTTCTGGAGTTTACCCAGAGGGATTGTATGTGTGAATGCACACATCTGCAATATTAGTCCCAGACTTTACCGAGACTTTTTCTCCCCAGAGCCCTAGTACTAAATCTGGGTTATGTTCGAGTGAGCGCATGTGTGAAAACAGCAGTAAATGTTCCAGAAAATCTCAGTGGCCATGCCTAAGTTCCCACCCCTTATCTAGGTACCTGGAACATTTCCTCTGTAATGAGAACGCACCCGACATGGAACATCTCTCGGGTGATAGCTACATGTGTGAAAGGCCAACTCTGGTAAATATCCGGATCCTGATAATCTGGAAATATTCCGGAGTTTAGGTGTGAAAAAAGCATATGGTACTTACTAATATAGCCTTTGTTGATATTCTGTACACATTGCTATATTTCATAAGGTATGCCACGTTTGTTGGGCAAATCTTTTATTCGGCCACCTCGATTAAATGGCCGCTTATGGAAGGTCATGGGACCAGACACGTCACACGGCCTCCTTGCGCTGGCAGTGGATCTGCCAAAGTTATGTAGAGGCATTGGTCTCTACATAAATTTAGACCATTTTCTGTGCCTAAAACAGACGTAGAAAATGGTAAATGAGACAGCCTATCAGCCCGTCCCCTTCCCTGCCCACCCCATGCCAACTTTTTTAGACCTAGCGTGAGCGGGTAAAAGTAGCAGATTGCGCTGCAAGGGACCTTTGTGCCGCAACCGGTGCCAGAAATACACCTAATATAGGCATATTTCTGTCTAATGAATCACCCACGTAGTGTCAGATTGTTCTGTGCAATTTGTTTCTAGGTTTTGGAAGAGTTTTTGTTCTAAATTAGGTATTACTTAATAAGTAATAAGTATACTATTATTTATTTCTTTTTCGTCAGCCTTTCACCTTGAAAGCAATGGTCAGACAGAATGGCTAAATCAGTCTTTAGAGCAATTTATAAAGTGTTATATTTGACTGTCAGTCTGATTGGCTATCTTATTTAGACTTGGCAGAGTTTAGTAATTACCTCACCATTCTTTTGCAATTATGTTTTCCACCCGCACTGTTGCTCCTTTTTTTAAATTTTTTTTTATTTTTTTTTTTTTACCTAGTTCTGATAATCCAGGGGTTGATTTTGCCACAAATAAATTGTGCACAGTCTGGGCTCAGGTCCAATCAAACCTGAGAAAATTCCAGTGTATACAAAAGAAGGGGGCTGATAAAAAAACACATTCTTATGGATCTGCTTTTGTCATAGGAGACAAAGTATGGCTCTCTATACTTTGTACTGTACTACTGAAAGTACCTTCTGGTAAACTTGCTCCTCATTTTATTGGTCCTTATGATGTTAAAGTACTCAATTCTGTGTCTTATCATCCTAGTGTACCAGACTAATTTAACATCCAATAATGTCTTTCATAGTTCTTTACTCAAGAAATATGTCACTTCTTTGATACCTCCTAAGAAACCTCCTGCTCTGGTTGAGGTACAGAGGGAATTGGAGTTCAGGAAGGTGGAATCCTGGAGTTCAGGAAGTTGTGAGGCTCTTTACAGTACCTGACCCATTGGAAAGGTTATGGCCCAGTGGAGAGGTCTTGGGTGTCAGTTAATTCTATGTATGCTGATATTCTGATCAATTAATTTCATAAAGCTCCTTCTCCAGTGGTTAAAGAGGGTCCAGTGGCCCATTGTAAAAGATGGGGTACTGTCATGATCTCACTTGGTGGTGCTTCCGTGGTAGGTCCCATCACTTCATGATGTTGGCATCATTCTTTTGCTGTGGCAGCAAGCCCCACTGACATGGGAGCTGCTCGGGCTATCAGGCAGCAGAGGAATCGGACCAATCAGACACGGCTCCGGCGTCACAAGCTCTCTGCCAGAGGGAGTTTTAAATAGGCAGCTGTTGGCAACAAGTGCCTGTGATTGGTTTTCTTAGCTTTGCTAGCGTATATTGTACTGCTGTTTGGATACCTGGTTCTCTGATTTTCAGATTGTCTTTAAACTTGCTCCTGACTTCTGATTATTTCCTGATGTAATCTCCTGGGTCTGACCCTAAGTGGTATTTGGTGCAAGTAAGCTCAGGGATTCACCATTCCCTACCGTGACAGTAAGTACAGTGAGTTTGAATGGAAGAGGCTGAGCAATGTGTCTAGTCACAATACCCCCATCAGCAGTCATCTTATGGACAGGATCTCTATGTGGACAGCACAAACAACTTGGCTAACAAGGGGCATACCTGATGAAATATAGAAAATGGTGCAGAATATTAACAAAGGCTATATTAGTGAGTGCCATATAGTCATCATGCAAACACATTGGTCAACAATAACCAGAAGTATAACAGCTTGACATAGCTACATTACATATACAATAGGTTTATAGCTGGAAAGGGATCATGTGTCCTGGGTGCAAAGGTGGGTGCAAACAAGCCAAATTGCGTTGGTCATGGGGCAGAGTACTTAGATGCAACAAACAAAACTTTTTGAAGGAATGTCTAGCTACCACTCTGGGTAGAGATATTGCTTATTAGCATTGTTATATAAATGCTAGCAAAACTATTTTATTTTATGTGTTTATATATCTTCCGGAGAAGCTTTCATTTAATGATATTTTCATTTACAGTTTAAGGTACCTTATATCTTTGGTCTGGAGGTAAACTAATACAATAGGAGCTTTCTTTATCTATAAGCAGGAGTATTCTCAGAGTACTGCAGCTGGAAGGAAATTTAATTTACTGGCATGCCCTTTGTGTCAGTAAGCCACAGGCTGTTTTAAGAAAGTTTGCCTATGGAGCACAGGCCTTTTGCCAGGATGCAAAGAAGCATCGGGAAATTACCGGGAAATTTTCATTATTTTTCGCTTTATAAGACGCACCTGATGATAAGACGCACCCCAGATTTTAGAGTAGGAAAATAAGAAAAAAATATTTTTCATCACACCTCATATCAGACCCCCCCATAAATTTCAAGACATCACATCAGACCCCCATATCAGACCTCCATGTCAGACCCCCATCAGACCTCAGATCAGCCCACTATGGCCCCATATCAGCCCACTGTGCCTCCATCAGACCTCAGATCAGCCTACTGTGCCCCCATCAGATCTCAGATCAGCAGAATGTGCCCCTATCAGACCTCAGATCAGTAGAATGTGCCCCCATCAGACCTCAGATCAACAGAATGTACCCAAATCAGACCTCAGATCAGCAGAATGTGCCCCCATCAGACCTCAGATCAGCAGAATGTGCCCCCATCAGATCTCAGATCAGCAGAATGTGCCCCCATCAGACCTCAGATTAGCAGAATGTGCCCCCATCAGACTGCAGATCAACAGAATGTACCCCCATCAGACCTTAGATCGGCAGAATGTGCCCCCATCAGACCTCAGATCGGCAGAATGTGCCCCCATCAGACCTTAGATCGGCAGAATGTGCCCCCATCAGACCTCAGATCAGCAGAATGTGCCCCCATCAGACCTCAGATCAGCAGAATGTGCCCCCATCAGACCTCAGATCAGCAGAATGTACTCCCATCAGACGTCAGATCAGCAGAATGTGCCCCCATCAGACCTCAGATCAGCCCACCCAGCCATATAAAGTTAAAATAAAAACCTCTCTTACCTTTCCTGTGCTGCAGCTCTGCTCCGGGTCCGGCGCTCCTCTGCCTTCCCTGGCCGGCGCTGCACTGTCACCTGACTGCATGCAGCATCAGGTCATAGTGCGTGCACTACGTCCTGACACTGTACGCGGTCAGGACAGTGCAGAGCCGGCCCCGAGAAGAAAGAGGAGCGCCAGACCTGAAGCGGAGCCGCGGCGCAGGAAAGGTAAGAGAGGTTTTTATTTTAACCTTATGTGGCTGGGTGGGCTGATCTGAGGTCTGATGGGGGGCCCTGACACCTTATACATACAAGTGAGTGCTTCCCTAATGAAAACGCTCACTTGTATTCGCTTTATAAGACGCAGATCAGCAGAATGTGCCCCCATCAGACCTCAGATCAGCCCACCCAGCCACATAAGGTTAAAATAAAAACCTCTCTTACCTTTCCTGCGCCGCAGCTCCGCTCCGAGTCAGGCGCTCCTCTGCCTTCTCTGGCCGGAGCTGCACTGTCACCTGACTGCATGCAGTGTCAGGTCATAGTGCGTGCACGATGTCCTGACGATGTGCGCAGTCAGGACAGTGCAGAGCCGGCCCGGAAAAGAAAGAGGAGCGCCGGACCCGGAGTGGAGCAGCGGCGCAGGAAAAGTAAGAGAGGTTTTTATTTTAAGCTTATGTGGCTGGGTGGGCTGATCTGAGGTCTGATGGGGGCACATTCTGCTGATCTGCGTCTTATAAAGTGAATACAAGTGAACACCTTATACATACAAGTGAACGCTTCCATAAAATTGCATCTTATAAAGTGAAAAATATGGTAAATTCCAGCTCAATGCTATCTGATGATTGATCCTGTTTGCACTTCCTTGTGGACCTCCAACAAGACGAACACTTTAAGATCATAACTTTTCCTTCCTGCTGTTGATTAGAAATAAACATCACTGTTGAGGCCATTAACTGACTGAAGCAGTGCACGTGACCCCGTCTTCTCAGGAAGTTTACATACGGGAACCAGAGACCAGAAGTACCGAGAAGGCTGGTCAGGACCCAAGGAGCATGTTGGGGAGCAGGAAGGTATACTTTCCTTCACAGGCCTGTTGTAATTGGGCAGAATTTAAGAAAAGACAACATATGACAGCCCTTTTAATATGTTTTCTTTTATTATAGCCGTAACAATAATTATATACTTTTTAATGATAATATGTTAATTTTTTGTGATTTAGATTTTTTTTGCCTCAAGTATTTTTATCTACAATATCATCTTTAGTAAACTAGGAGTAATATCCATTGGACTGAATAGAATTCCGTAATAACATTTTCTACTTGCATGCTTTTATATTATTAATGGACCTCGGAATGTGTGCATTACATTGTGTTTGCGTCTCTTCATTTTTCTGCATGACTTTTATTCCATGCTACAGTAGCAAAGCTCCACATTAAAAGGATTACCATCTCATATAATTTTGTCATCTGAATCAGTCTGGACAGGATTAGTTTACATTTGTGTGAAAGGAAAATATGGAGAACTGGGAACATTCTGAATTTACATTATTTTTCATATAAAGGAATACCTATTAAAATAAATGTGTACAGAGTAAAGTAGGTGATCTGAACAATTTAATGAAATCAATCAGTGTGTATGTATGTGTGTGTATATATATATATATATATATATATATATATATATATTTTTTTTTTTTTTACACACGGTCACATGTCCCACATCAACTACTGTCAGCTGCATTGACTTTCTCTCTGCAACGACACACAGAAACACAGAAACACACAGAAGCGGGGTCTTTCTGCTAGTATATATATCATATATATATATATATATATATATATATATATATATATATATATATATATACTGTGTGTGTATATATATATATATATATATATATATATATATATATATATACACTCACCGTCCACTTTATTAGGTACACCATGCTAGTAACGGGTTGGACCCCCTTTTGCCTTCAGAACTGACTCAATTCTTCGTGGCATAGATTCAACAAGGTGCTGGAAGCATTCCTCAGAGATTTTGGTCCATATTGACATGATGGCATCACACAGTTGCCGCAGATTTGTAGGCTGCACATCCATGATGCGAATCTCCCGTTCCACCACATCCCAAAGATGCTCTATTGGATTGAGATCTGGTGACTGTGGAGGCCATTTGAGTACAGTGAACTCATTGTCATGTTCAAGAAACCAGTCTGAGATGATTCCAGCTTTATGACATGGCGCATTATCCTGCTGAAAGTAGCCATCAGATGTTTGGTACATTGTGGTCATAAAGGGATGGACATGGTCAGCAACAATACTCAGGTAGGCTGTGGCGTTGCAACGATGCTCAATTGGTACCAAGGGGCCCAAAGAGTGCCAAGAAAATATTCCCCACACCATGACACCACCATCACCAGCTTGAACCGTTGATACAAGGCAGGATGGATCCATGCTTTCATGTTGTTGACGCCAAATTCTGACCCTACCATCCGAATGTCGCAGCAGAAATCGAGACTCATCAGACCAGGCAACGTTTTTCCAATCTTCTACTGTCCAATTTCGATGAGCTTGTGCAAATTGTAGCCTCAGTTTCCTGTTCTTAGCTGAAAGGAGTGGCACCCGGTGTGGTCTTCTGCTGCTGTAGCCCATCTGCCTCAAAGTTCGACGTACTGTGCGTTCAGAGATGCTCTTCTGCCTACCTTGGTTGTAACGGGTGGCAATTTGAGTCACTGTTGCCTTTCTATCAGCTCGAACCAGTCTGCTCATTCTCCTCTGACCTCTGGCATCAACAAGGCATTTCCGCCCACAGAACTGCCACTCACTGGATGTTTTTTATTTTTCGGACCATTCTCTGTAAACCCTAGAGATGGTTGTGCGTGAAAATCCCAGTAGATCAGCAGTTTCTGAAATACTCAGACCAGCCCTTCTGGCACCAACAAACATGCCACGTTCAAAGGCACTCAAATCACCTTTCTTCCCCATACTGATGCTCGGTTTGAACTGCAGGAGATTGTCTTGACCATGTCTACATGCCTAAATGCACTGAGTTGCCGCCATGTGATTGGCTGATTAGAAATTAAGTGTTAACGAGCAGTTGGACAGGTGTACCTAATAAAGTGGCCGGTGAGTGTATATATATATATATACTGTGTGTGTATATATATATATATATATATATATATATATACTAGCAGAAAGACCCCGCTTTGCCTGGGTATCGTTGCAGAGAGAAAGTCAATGCAGCTGACAGAAGTTGATGTGGGACATGTGACCGTGTGTATGGTAGTTGGGACCCGGCTTTGCCTGGGTATATTTCATCTATTTCATTTAATGTTTGAGTATGTTGTTGCAGAGAGAAAGTCATCCTCCCTCCCATCCATTCCTGTAGCTGACAGAAGTTGATTTTTACCTTCATTTCTTTCAATCCCCATTGGCTGCGGAGTGGGAGGGGGCTTGACCTGACGGGGGCGTTGTTTAGCGGGACCTTGGGGGGTTGATTTTAAGTCCTTCTTTTGAGGGTGGCCTAAATTACAGGTCGATACCATGGTAATTTATGAATACACGAAATGGGTAGCAGTGGAAGAAAATATCTTTTATTACTACTGAACGATCATAGTCTAATATTAGTCTATTTCATCTAATGTTTCTGTGTGTCATTGCAGAGAGAAATTTACCCTCCCACCCCTGCAGCTGATAGAAGTTGATTATTACGTTCATTCTTTCAATCCCCATTGACTGCGGAGTGGGAGGGGGTGTGGCCTGCCACAGTCGGGGACGTGGCTTAGCGCGACCTGGGGCAGGGGTTTTAAGTCCTTCTTTTGAGGGTGGCATGAATTACAGGTCGATGCCATGGTAATTTATGAGGACATGCAATGGGTAGCAGTGGAAGAGAACATTGTTTCGCACGGGTGTATTTAATCTATTTCATTTAATGTTTCTGTGTGTCGTTGCAGAAAGAAAGTCAACCTCCCACCCATCCCTGCAGCTGACAGAAGTTGATTTTTACCTTCATTTTTTCAATCCCTGTTGGCTGCGGGCATGGCCTGACTGAGTCAGGGGCGTGACTTAATGAGACCTGGGGTGGGGGTTTTAAGTACTTCTTTTGAGAGTGGCCTAAATTACAGGTCGATGCCATGGTAATTTATGAGGACACACAATGGATAGCAGTGGAAGAAAACATCTTTTATTACTACTGAACGGTTTTAGTCTAAAATTAGTCACACAGTGCTCTGCCCCTTTAAAGCAGCGAATAGAAATGGCTGTGTTGTTACCTCAGCTGGCTGCTAATTACCTGGCTGTGTTATGGAAACCTGCCCTCCCTGTGTGTGTCTGTGCAGAGAATGGCAGTTGAGGTTTGAAAGCAAAGCTTCCTGGCTAATATTGGCTAATGCAGGTCATATTTTGGGAATATCTTGGGAATGGTACATCCTAGAGAGCTGAGACCTGGTCTAAAACCGTCCCGGACACCTGATGTACCTGTGTGCTGAATTTGGTGAAAATCGGTCCAGTAGTTTGGTCACGTATAGAGAACAGACAGACAGACAGAAACTCTAATTTTTATAATACTAGCAGAAAGAACCGGCTTTGCCTGGGTATATTTCATCTATTTCATTTAATGTTTCTGTGTGTCGTTGCAGAGAGAAAGTCAATGCAGCTGACAGAAGTTGATATTTACCTTCATTTTTTCAATCCCCATTGGCTGCGGAGTGGGAGGGGGCATGACCTGACCGGGTTGGGGGCGTGGTTTAACGGGACCTCGGGGGTGGGGGTGGGGGGGTGCTTTTAGGTCCTTCTTTTCAGGGTGGCCTGAATTATAGGTCAATGCCATGGTAATTTGAGGAAACACAGTGGGTAGCAGTGGAAAAAAACATTGGTTTGCACGGGT
This sequence comes from Rhinella marina, assembly GCA_900303285.1. NCBI lineage: Eukaryota > Metazoa > Chordata > Amphibia > Anura > Bufonidae > Rhinella > Rhinella marina. The sequence continues at coordinate 63,626 of ONZH01004233.1, forward strand.
ATATATAACCCCTTAAGGACCCTGCCATTTTTCACCTGTCATCAGAATTTAGCCTACAAAACCGAGTGTCATTTGCAAATCACAAATGACACCTGATGACAGAAAGCCTTTTTTTATAGAAAACTGTACGGTAGTTTTTGTTAAAATAGCGTTTTTATAATATGCTAATTAGGCCCCCTAGGTGCAGTAGGCGTGAACCCTGCACCTAGGAGCGGCCGTAATAACGCCCCTTACCCCTCCTCCCTTGCGTTGATTGACAGGGTCGGGCAGCCATCTCTTTCGTCTCCTGGCCCTGTACGATCGCGAAATCCCGCGCCTGCACATTGCGATAAGCAATCTGCGCACGCGCGTTGAGAGCCGGCGGCCGCCCGGGTCCCGGCTTCATCAATGCGCATGCGCTGAATGCTTATCGCAATGCGCAGGCGTGGGATTTCGCGATCGTACAGGGCCGGGAGACGAAAGAGATGGCTGCCCGGCCCTGTCAATCAACGCAAGGGAGGAGGGGTAAGGGGCGTTATTACGGCCGCTCCTAGGTGCAGGGTTCACGCCTACTGCACCTAGGGGGCCTAATTAGCATATTATAAAAACGCTATTTTAACAAAAACTACCGTACAGATTTCTATAAAAGAAGGCTTTCTGTCATCAGGTGTCATTTGCGATTTGCAAATGACACTCGGTTTTGTAGGCTAAATTCTGATGACAGAAACCCTTTAAGGACCAGGCCATTTTTAGCAAATCTGACATGTCTCACTTTATGTGGTGATAACTTTAGAACGCTTTTACTTATCCAGGCCATTCTGAGATTGTTTTCTCATCACATATTGTACTTCATGACAGTGGTAAATTTGAGTCAAAATATTTCATTCTTATTTATAAAAAAATACCAAATTTACCAAAAATTTCGAAAAATTTGCAAATTTCCAAATGTCAATTTCTCTACTTTTAAAATACATAGTAATGCCTCCAAAAATAGTTATGACTTTACATTCCCCATGTGTCTACTTCAGGTTTGGATCACTTTGAAAATTACATTTTATTTTTTTGGGACGTTAGAAGGCTTAGAAATTTAGAAGCAAATCTTGAAATTTTTGACAAAATTTCCAAAACCCACTTTTTAAGGACCAGTTCAGGTTTGAAGTCACTTTGTGAGGCTTCCATCATAGAAACCACCCAAAAATAACCCCATTTTAGAAACTACACCCCTCAAGGTATTCAAAACTGATTTTACAAATGTTATTAACCCCTTAGGTGTTCCACAAGAATTAAAGGAAAATGTAGCCAAAATTTCCGAATTTCACTTTTTTGACAGATTTTCCATATGAATCATTTTATTCTGAGAATAAAGCAAGGGTTAACTGCCAAACAATACTCAGTAATTATTACCCTGATTCTGTAGTTTACAGAAATGCCCCATTTGTCATCGTAAACTGCTGTACAGGCACACGGCAGGGCGCAGAAGGAAAGGATCGCCAGGGCAGATTTCACTGGAAAAAGTTTAAGTTGCCATGTCACATTTGATGCACCCCTAGAGTAGGAAACTCCAAAAAACTGACCCCATTTTGGAAACTACGGGATAAGTTGGCAGTTTTGTTAGTGCTATTTTAGGGTACATATGATTTTTGGTAGCTCTATATTACACTTTTTGTGAGGCAAGGTAACAAAAACTAGCAGTTTTGGCATTGTTTTTATTTTTTGTTATTTACAACATTCATCTGACAGGTTAGATCGTGTGATATTTTTATAGAGCAGGTTTTTACGGACGTGGCGATACCTAACATGTATACTTATTTTTATTTATTTAAGTTTTACACAATAATATCCTTTTTGAAACAAAAAAAAATCATGTTTCAGAGTCTCCATAGTCAGAGAGCTGTAGTTTTTTTATTTTTTGGGCGATTGTCTTGGGTAGGGGCTCATTTTTTGCGGGATGAGATGACGATTAGATTGGTACTATTTTTGGGGGCATACGCTTTTTTGATCGCTTGGTATTACATTTTTTGTGATGAAATGTGACAAAAAATGGCTTTTTTTAGACAGGTTTTTTTTTTTTTTTTTTACAGTGTTCACCTGAGGGGAGAGATCATGCTATATTTTTGTAGAGCAGGTTTTTACGGACGTGGCGATACCTAACATGTATACTTATTTTTATTTATTTAAGTTTTACACAATAATATGCTTTTTGAAACAAAAAAAATCATGTTTCAGTGTCTCCATAGTCAGAGAGCTGTAGTTTTTTTATTTTTTGGGCGATTGTCTCGGGTAGGGGCTCATTTTTAGCGGGATGAGATGACGATTAGATTGGTACTATTTTTGGGGGCATACGCTTTTTTGATCGCTTGGTATTACATTTTTTGTGATGAAATGTGACAAAAAAATGGCTTTTTTTTAGACAGTTTTTTTTTTTTTTTTTTTACAGTGTTCACCTGAGGGGAGAGATCATGCTATATTTTTGTATAACAGGTTTTTACGGACGTGGCGATACCTAACATGTATACTTATTTTTATTTTTTTAAGTTTTACACAATATCATCATTTTTGAAACAAAAAAAATCATGTTTCAGTGTCTCCATAGTCAGAGAGCTGTAGTTTTTTTATTTTTTGGGCGATTGTCTCGGGTAGGGGCTCATTTTTTGCGGGATGAGATGACGGTTAGATTGGTACTATTTTTGGGGGCATACGCTTTTTTGATCGCATGGTATTACATTTTTTGTGATGAAATGTGACCAAAAATGACTTTTTTTAGACAGTTTTTATTTTAAATTTTTTACAGTGTTGACCGGGCGGGCTGGATCATGTGATATTTTAATAAAGCAGGTTTTTACGGACGTGGCGATACCTAATATGTATATAAATATTTTTTTTTCCATTTTTATGTGTTTCTTTATGGGGAAGGGGCTTTTTTTTTAATTGAAACTTTATTATTATTTTTTTTTTATTAAAACACTTTTATTTAACTTTTTTTTTTACATTTCACTTATGTCCCAGTAAGGGACTTTAACATTTCAGGGTCTGATCCCTCATTGAATGCAGCACAATACATCTGTATTGTGCTGCATTGAACTGTCAGCGTCTCACACTGTGAGACGCTGACCGTTGCCTAGGAGACCCAGCGCTGTGGCTGGGTCTCCTGGGCTTTCGTAGATGGGAGTCCCGATGCCTCTGGGCAAGGCATCGGGGCTTCCATCTCAGCCATCGGGGCCCCCCCCCACGCCTCACGGGGACCCGATGGCTTTAACAGCTGCCGCAATTACCTTGTATGCCGTGGTCAGCGTGACCGCGGCATACAAGGGGTTAATCCGCCGGCATCGGTGTAATCACCGGTGCTGGCGGATACAGCAGAGGCCCGGCTGTTAGTATCAGCCGGGCCCCTGCTGCAGATTGCGGCAGCGGGGCAGCAGCACCACATTAACCCTAGGACGAGAATGCTCGTCCTAGGGCGTTAAGTAACGCCATATTAGGACGAGCATTCTCCTCCTAGGTCTTTAAGGTGTTAAATACACCCGTGCGAAGCAATGTTTTCTTCCACTGCTACCCTTTGCGTGTCCTCATAAATTACCATGACATCGACCTGTAATTCACGCCACCCTCAAAAGAAGGACTTAAAACCCTTGCCCCAGGTCTCGCTAAGCCATGCCCCTGACTCTGTCAGGCCATGCCCCCTCCCACTCCGCAGCCAATGGGGATTGAAAAAATGAACGTAATAATCAACTTTTGTCAGCTGCAGGGGTGGGAGGGTAACGACACACAGAAACATTAGATGAAATAGACTAATATTAGACTAAGACCGTTCAGTAGTAATAAAAGATGTTTTCTTTCACTGCTACCCATTGCGTGTATTCATAAATTACCATGGTATCGACATGTAATTCAGGCCAAATTTAGAAATTCACAGAAAAATGCACTAAAACAGTAGATGCAAACAATATATGGACTAAGCCCTCACTCTATAGATAAAATCTGAGACTCTTAGCCAATACATTTTGATCAAAATACATCTGTGCCCACCTACCCAGCGCCACGTGGTCTCAGTCCAGGCAGGTCCTACGCTAAACCTTCCTATGCGGTTGTGCATCTATGTTTAGGTGCGTAGACCCTGCACATATAGTGTGCTGCTCCTAGTTACCTCTGTGTGCATCAGCAACCAATGAGAGGAGGAGCACACACACCTATAGGTACCACCTTAATCAAGGTCGCCTCTTAGATAGGTGGGGCAAAAGTGCACATGAATGCTACTCCCCTGGTTTTAGGAGCGCATTCACACCAGAAGGTGCTACACCTTCCAGAGACAAAAAAATATTTACGGAAAACATATACAAACATCCTGCACCATGTGATAGTAAAATGTGCGGATGTACAAGGCTAAATTTAGAAATTCATGGAAAAAAATGCACTAAAACAGTAGATGCAAACAATATATGGACTAAGCCCTCAATCTATAGATAAAATCTGAGACTCTTAGCCAATACATTTTGATCAAAATACATCTGTGCCCACCTACCCAGCGCCACGGTGGTCTCAGTCCAGTCAGGTCCTACGCTAAACCTTCCTATGCGGTTGTGCATCTATGTTTAGGTGTGTAGACCCTGCACATATAGTGTGCTGCTCCTAGTTACCTCTGTGTGCATCAGCAACCAATGAGAGGAGGAGCACACACACCTATATGTACCACTTTAATCAAGGTTGCCTCTTAGATAGGTGGGGCAAAAGTGCACATGAATGCTACTCCCCTGGTTATAGGAGCGCATTCACACCAGAAGGTGCTACACCTTCCAGAGACAAAAAAATATTTACGGAAAACATATACAAACATCCTGCACCATGTGATAGTAAAATGTGCGGATGTACAAGGCTAAATTTAGAAATTCATGGAAAAAAATGCACTAAAACAGTAGATGCAAACAATATATGGACTAAGCCCTCAATCTATAGATAAAATCTGAGACTCTTAGCCAATACATTTTGATCAAAATACATCTGTGCCCACCTACCCAGCGCCACGGTGGTCTCAGTCCAGTCAGGTCCTACGCTAAACCTTCCTATGCGGTTGTGCATCTATGTTTAGGTGTGTAGACCCTGCACATATAGTGTGCTGCTCCTAGTTACCTCTGTGTGCATCAGCAACCAATGAGAGGAGGAGCACACACACCTATATGTACCACCTTAATCAAGGTTGCCTCTTAGATAGGTGGGGCAAAAGTGCACATGAATGCTACTCCCTTGGTTATAGGAGCGCATTCACACCAGAAGGTGCTACACCTTCCAGAGACAAAAAAATATTTACGGAAAACATATACAAACAGGATGACATTTGCTATTCAATACATGCAGACTTGATACTGGGAAAAAAAAACTCCTGATTGAAGTTCAATTTTAAATTTCAATTAAAAGAAGCGTCAAAGACTATACATTCTACATCACACAATATAGAAAACGATGCTCCTAACTTAAAATAAGAAAAAAAAAATATTCTAATTATTATTGTCCAAAGCACATTGGATGAAACACATTGGATCATCTATAGAAGGGATCTCTGTAGCAGTTTTCAAGAGAGAGGGGGTAAGCTATTAACTAATAAGTGCTTCCATTGTGGAAGTGCTAATTAGTACAGAAAAAAATGTCCAGGGAATGGTGAGTATGGTACGAGCTAGAGCTACTCTAGCATTACTCACCACTCTCTGGTCCTCTACACCCTGCCTCCGGTGCTGCATTTTGTCCTGAAGCTGTAATCTTTCAGGACAAAATGCATGTAGGTGCAGACTATGATCTGATGCTCTGAACAGCCAGAGTGGAGGCAGCTACCAGAGCAGGGGTATTTATATGTTTTGTCTGCATTTAGGGACAGGAGAGGTTGGGTGAGGGTTATAGGGGTGACAGCAGTCTGATTTTGGATCTGATCTGAGGCCTGTATGAATTTGAAGTCTGATTTGGGGTATTATTTGGGGTCCCATCTGGGTTCTATACACATATTGGTTCTGACTTGTGGTCTATATGAATTTGAGGTCTTATTTGCTGTGTAATCTACGGTCTGTTCAAATTTTGGGTCTGATCTGGAGTGTGCTTTGTGAATCTAACACCCACACTGTATTGCAGAAAACAGTTGTGGATGTTACCCCAACAACCCCACTTGTTGAACCCCACTTGAGTTGAACTGAGTTATGCCGCATGCCAGGCCACAAGAACTAAAATGTCAGATTTGGAGATTCTGCATCATCGCTCTTATTCTGTCCTGTCAAGCACTGGAAGATTGGACAGAACAACTTACATGGAGCAGGCAAGACATGTCTGCATCTCGCTTCGGTGGGAACCTCTACAACCAGCTATAACCTGCTGGACCAAAAAAGTCCTGCTTGGACTACAAGTGGTTACAACTAGAAATAAGCATTTGCCTAGGGCAGGTTCAACTGGCCTGTGACTAGAAGATCGCCAAACAAGTGACCTGTGAGAAAAAATGGGATGGAGAGACAAGATGATGGGGAAGGTGTCGGTGAAACTGGGCTGAAATGTAATGAGTCGACGAGCCCCAATTCTTGGCAGAGCTGGAAGAGCTGCAGGCTGCCCTAACTGATGTTCAGCCACTGAAACCACAACCATGGCCCACACCAGCTAGTGTAGCCGGCCATAACACCTGCCAAACCACTTAGGCTTGGAGAGATACCCAGATTGTCTGACCTCCTGTAGGCAAGGGTTGGAAACTCACAGGGAGCATGAGGACATGTTTACAAGAGGCCCAGGATGACAAGGCTTGATAAGATGAAAAAAGTAATCAGGATTTAAGATCATCCTCGACCTGGGGACTCTATATTCGAGAGGAGGACTGGCACCATCTTCTGGTCCTCCGTCAACTGCAGATTTGGGTTCCTGCTGGATGACAAGTCTGTGGAAGGGCTGCCAGTGAGCTGGCGGTCAATGAAATGACCGTGCCTTCCATTGCATCTCCACAGCCTCTACCCAGGGAACCAGGTGGAGTATATCCCCGTAAACATTCCCCAAGAGTGCTCTGTTGCCAGAGTGACCCATTTACAAAAGCCCCGACCAAGCCAGCAGAAGTATGGTTGAAGGACGATGGCTGAACAATCTCCACTGTGTGGTCTATGCCCAAAACATAGGGTGCCCTCATCTAAGAGCCAGAGATTCCAGAGCCATGTCATCTCCTCATTCTTGTCTTGCCATAGCCTCCAACCACCATTATTGGGACTGGTAATACCATTAATGTCACAGTAACTGCTGGGGAGGACATTGCTTACTTGTTGCCCTGGAAGTTGCCAGAGCTCCAGAGGAGCTAGACCTGGGAGGCCTACTCATTGTATTGAGTCCAGGCCCCTAATTTGCACCTCCACAGTCCTGTCAGCAGCTGCTCTCGCCATTCGGGTGCCAGAAGTCCACAACCAGTTTATCTGCTGAATCAGCCATAGCTCCTGCCACAAGGGAGCAACAAAGTCCCCCCTCATCTGCTGGAACTACAGTCACTGTAGCCAGCCAGAAAACTACACTGATCCTGCAGAAGAAGAGGAGGTTCTTGCTGACACCTCATTGGCTGTTTATTCCACAACCCATGCCTAAGTGAAAAAAAGGAAAGACGCTTTGAGAGACTGGGTTTAGAGAATGGCCATGTTTGTGTATGTGTTGTTGAACCCTAGAGCCTGTCCCAGGTGCTTTCTTCATGAAATAGATTATTTGTTAGTTCAAACTCTGTTTTCAACTTGTGACGTTGTACCTGCCCTTCCTTCTCAGGTAAAACACTGATACCTGAGATGATTTGTAATGGTCAAACTACCTTCTACCTTTTTCTTTTAAAGAGATTTTTTATTGCAACCGGGATGCTGACCATACAGTGCAGACCATCTAGATGCAAAACCATTTGCAAGTACTATACTCACTCATATAGCATGTTCTGAAATTTACCAAATCTCACAAGAACAGCTCACCTTCTGCCTGGCTGTGATGCAATTCACTGTGATTGGACAGTGTCACTGCCAGGGAGAAGGAGACAGCCATTGAGGAAACCAGATGTCCCTTCCTCCCTGTACCAATGGTCCGAATTGACATAAAGCGCACCAAAATCAGCAAGGGGCACAGAGGCAGAGTGGAGGGATTTGCCTCTACAGGGGCCACACTATCTAGTAAGCATAAAAGTTTGTGATACAAAAACCCACGAAAAGTCCTCTTTAATAAAAAAAAAAATGCCTTCACTTACCACACTGCCATGACAGCCGCTAGATGTCTGCTAGGTGAAGCCATGGTAGCCATGTGAGGGCTGTAATGGGGGAAGAACAATAGCCATGTGGGTGAGGGTGATAAATGGCTGTAATGGAGGAGGAAGAGTAGCCATGTGAGTAAGGGTGGGGGCTGTAATGGCGGAGGATCATTAGCCATGTGGGTGAGGGCGGGGGGAGCTGTAATGGAGAAGAAACAGTACACCTGTGGATGATGGTCATAGGTATGTATCTGACCCCTCCCAACAAGGAAAGAAAGAAAACAATGTAATGATGTCATAATGCTGTGGTGAGTTTGACAGTGGAACATGCACCTCAAACACTACTTTAACTCACAAAGTACCTCCTAAAAGGAGGGGGAGGGGACCGGAAAGTAGCAAGGTCTTAAACCACCAACAAGCATGCAAACTAGATATCTCAGAGGGTCTCACTGTGGAACGCAAAGCAGCGGAACAATCTGCAAGGGAACACATGGAAAATACAATGTGAATAAGGAAAACAGGAAGGTACAAAAACAAAACATTGAGTGTCATGAAGTGCACTTGCCCAAAGTGCCCAGTGAAAAAATGCCAAAAACACATAAACACAGTGCTAAATAAAACAAGGAATCTATTTTATTAAAATAACAGATATCATAAAATATAAACAACAAACATATGAAAACCTAAATATGAGTGATCAATACTCCCAATTTTGTAGAAACACTTATTGCAATATCCAATAAATATCAATAGTGAATAATATATCCAATAAAATAAAATCATACATCAAAAATGCATATCATAATAGAGCATTTAATGTATAAGTGTACTGTTATTAACACTCTAGTCTGATTTTGCAAAAAAAAAACACTTATTGCAATATCTAATTTTTGTAACTACGTGACAATAAGGCCATGGATTGCTTATTTCACATTGGGGGAAGGGGGGGGGGGTAGTGCAGTACCCCAGAACAGGGTCACCATAGAGGATAAATTGTTGTAATGTTATATTGCTAAGTAAAATGTTGTGATTTTTTCTGTTAGTCTCAAGCTCAGAGAGCCTTTATCTCTGAAACAATATATGTCCAAGGATGCACCTTTAGGAAAAGTGTGCCAGAGAAAAACTCATAAGGTCCAGAATCTGCATGGCCATGTATTGGAGTCAGTCAGCAAGGTTTTGTGCACATTTATGGTGGAGAGAATCTTTGCTGCTGTGAAAGGGAACATTGCAAACACTCCCTTCCACACTTGGAGGTGGTTTGGTAAGCACTAGAGTTGAGCGAACGTGCGGGTGCAGGCATCCGGATCCGTTGGGTGAGGAGGACGGATCTGGATGGCTGCGCCCATGCGAGCGCAGGGGATCCGAGCAGTATAGTGCTCGTTACGAGCATGTTCGCTCAACTCTAGTCAGCACCCCTCAGCCCAGGGATTAGTAGAAACATTTACAAAGAACCTCTCTACATGCCTAAAGAGACTTTAGAGAGAGAGATAGCAAGGAGTACTACAGGCTTCGTTATTGCTGATATCTATACATTGCTATTGGGGAGGAACTGCATTGTGATCTACTTGGAACAGAGCTGGGTGTACTACTACACCTATTCTGCACTTTAGAAAAGAGTAATTTATTTAAACAAACTGGCCTGGTTACTGACTCCACCATTCGCTGACTATTGCACCTGCTTTCCTGCCTTGCATCAAGACCAACTACTACCAGGCAGCAGCTCCAACTACGGAGCTCTTCCATGGGACTTTGGTCCGTGTTTCCACATTGTAAAAAAATAAAACATGTTCAATTTTTTTGTTGTGTGAATGTTTTGGATCGTGGAACCATTCAAGTGAATGGGTCTGCATCCGCAAACAGCAGGCACACAGCCAGTGGCAGTGCATTGTGGACCAATCTTTAGGGTCCACAGCACGGGTACGGGGTGCATGTGTTCCTGTGTATGAGCCCTTAGAGTTATATTAAAACTGAAAAGTGAGATTTTTCTAATCTGACACTATGTATTCTCTGGCTAAATTTAAATCTAAAATAGCTAAAAAAATCCTTTGCTTATTTCCTTAAAACCAAACTGATGTCTCGTAGTGTTCAAATAAATGCCCAGGGCTCTTAATGCGATGCTGTTACTGCTGCATAAATTGCCACAAAATAATCTTACGTTTACTTTAGAAGCCTCGTTTGCTTAATTATGATAATAAAATAACATCATATGCAGATTTCTTACCACTTTTAGCCCAACATGAGTTTAATTAAGTTTTGATTCAATGTGTTGGGCTACAGCGCAGAGAATAAACTTTAATGAAACTAACGTTGTAAAGGCTACTTATATGTTCTTCATTTATGGAGTGATTCAACAAAATGGCCAAAGCTTTAATGTGAAGCTCCAACCTTGGTTAACATTGGCAAATTTACTACCTAGAATTTTATTTGATATACCAGTATTATTTTTAGTGAATTGGGGTGAAGAATGATTGCTGTTGAAGAAGAATGAAGCAGTTTATTTTACTACTGGATTCACACACACCATACTTCTATGCCACTGATAGATTTTGATATAGACTTGCTGGAGGATTTCCGAAGAAAAATCTGCAACAAGCCTCTGTGAAATCTGCATCTAAATTAACAGAATCCACTTGTAAGAACTGTGGATTTTGTGGCTGATTTGTCAGTTATGTTAGTTACATAACGTTTTGACACTGCCAAAGTCTGCCGCATACTCTGTGGCAAAAAACAACGTTATTTCTGCTGCAATTGTTCACTTTGGATGCTGTGGACATGCTTGTGGCTTAGCTAATTGAAAGGAGCTAAACTGCAAGTAGACAGGGTTGCCAACCTTTCTTTCAAATTTTTCTGGACAACTGAACCAAAATTTACGGACAGCCCAAATTTTTACGGACATAAACCACACCCCCTTTTAGAGGACACACCCCCTTTCACGCCCAAGAATAGGATTGTTCAGTAGTTAAAAATAAAATATGGCATATGGAAACGAAATCAACAATTTTCAGCTGTTACATCCCTGCCATTCTAGTCTGAGTGCTTTGTTTATATGGCTGCAGTGACGATGCTGGCATCATTGCTGCTGCCATGTAAACAAAGACTGACAGGCATGTAATGGGCAAGTGTGCACATCTGTCACAATGTTGGTGATGTGCACACTGATGTGCAGGTGTATGGCATGTGACCACTGCAGCCATTATATCACCAATTGGTGTTTGGCTGCAGCAGTAACATACCATATACCAGCAAGTCCTTGCTGCAGTTTAACAGACCAGAGCTGCATAAAATGGCTCTGAGGACATAGGACAATACCAAATATACAAGATGATACAGCACCACATAACTCTTAAATCCAGTGACGTCTCCCTGATGTAGATGTTCTCTTTTCTTATCTTCTCTATTTGGCCCAGAACGCCATGACGAGTTCTATCAGCCCCATCTTCTTTCTGCAGAGTTTGCCACAAAGACACCTTAGATTACCCACTTTTCTGTTATCCTGCTGCTACCTAAAATACTGTGCCCACTGTGCTCCCCAATGTCCCCAAATACTATACTTTAGATATAACTGTGCCATATAGGTAGGGCCCCATATAGTTACAGTGCTCCCACAAAGTCCCACTGACACTAATAATTCTCTCCCAGCATGCCCTCATTAGTAATAGTGCCCCAGTAGTGATAATGTTCCCAGAAGTTAAATAGTCCCCTTTTGTTCAGATAGTGCCCTCAGTAGATTAGATATCCCCATGTAGTGCCCCAGTAGTTTAGATAGCCCCCTGTAGTTCACATAGTCCCCATAGTCCCCCTAGACGTTAGATAGCCATAGTCCCCTTTAGTACAGATAGCCCCCATAGTGCCCCCAGACGTTACATAGCCCCATAGTGCCCCCAGACGTTAGATAGCCCCCTTTAGTACAGATAGCCCCCATACGTTAGATAGCCCCCTTTAGTACAGATAGCCCCCACAGGGCCCCCAGACGTTAGATAGCCCCCTTTAGTACAGATATCCCCCATTGTGCCCCCAGACGCTAGATAGCCCCTTTTAGTACAGATAGCCCCCATTGTGCCCCCCAGACGCTAGATAGCCCCCTTTAGTACAGATGCCCCCCAGATGCTAGATAGTCCCCTTTAGTTCAGATACTCCCTGTAGTGCCACAGTAGTTTAGATAGCCCCCCTGTAGTTCAGGTAGTCCCCATAGTGCCCCCAGAAGTTAGATAGCCCCCTTTAGTTCAGATACGCCCTGTAGTGCCACAGTAGTTTAGATAGCACCCCTGTAGTCCAAGTGGTCCCCATAGTGCTCCCAGAAGTTAGCCCCTGTGACACAGCAGTGACATAAAAACAAAAATGACTTACCTGATTCCACTGTAACACTGTCCCCGTTCGTCGCTTGCCTCCTACACCTCGGCTCCTTCTGCGCAGCTGCTGCCCGGCCCTCAGGTAATAATCCTTGCGCATTCCGGCGGCTGCCTGCCCTCTCTAAGCGGGCCAGCGCTGCTGGAACTTCACTGTACAGTCTGTACTACGCACGCATGCGCAGTACAGACTTCGGGGTTTCAGCCCAAATATTTACGTACTGTGTTTATTTCTGCCGGATGTTACGGACGGCAGAGAAAAACAACCATCTTTTGCGGACTGTCCGTAAATTTACGTACGGTTGGCAACCCTGCAAGTGGACACCCACTATGATTTAAAGAGGCATCCATTTGGTGGCTGCTTTAAACCTCCAGCTGCACAAACAAAAGTGCTGTCTCCCAATGAAAAAATGGAAGGCAGGCACCATGCAGTCACTGCCCAAATTTTGGGGTGGAGTCCACGCCAAAATTCTGGCAGCATAAACCACAGTTTGAACGGACTTTGAATGAGTGCGGTGGATTTCTAATATCACTAAATATGTATGTGTTAATATGCTGTATGTAAGTAAGGGTATATTTATAACGAGCGGTAATGGTGTGGCTGGAGCATGGTTTTCACTGTTACCACTATTCATAATTATTATTCACTTTATCTAGATGACTAGGTTATCTAGGATCTAGGTGACTGCCATTTTTGTATTGGTCAGGCACTACCTAATAATATATAACTATTTGCATTAGTACACTTTTATTCCAATAAATATTATTCTATTGTTTATATACATATCAGTGCTCATATACAACCCTATACAATGATAGTATTTCTTTTTAACTGGTCACTAACTTTCACACTACTTTGCATAAATCAGTGTTACAATATAATATCTGAAAATTTCAATATATATTTATCAAAGAAAATGCATCTTTCTCCACTTATCAGCTCTTTTGCTGTCCCCCTTTTCCTAAAATAACATTTACTTGGAATTTTCTAATACATCCATTTTGTGAGACCAAGCCAGGCTGTCAGCTGACTGGAGGATCAGATTACAGCTGCTTGTAGAAGCCTATACAAAGAGGTAGGATAGGAAGAGGCAGCTGCAATGAGACACAGACACAGAGGTTGGGACAACTAATAGTGTTTATCTCACCAATGTGCTTTATTCACATCTGTACTGCTCAGTACCTCCTATAATGTGTTCTATGATGCTTCTGAGTGTTTGAGAGAGAGGTAGTGAACAGGATCATCTTTTCTCTGTGTTTGGGAGTCATCATAGCACTTAGTCTCCACCAATAACTCAGGGACAACCGAGAATTAGAGATAGGGCCTGTGGAGAGGACATACATGACAGCTTATTCTGAAAAGCCACACAAACCTCAAACCTTCTCTTTACTTTTAATATGTTATAACTGCACTATTCCTCTTAAGAATGTCATTACAGTCCTCATACTTTGATCTGTCATCAAACCTTAAATGGGTTGTCCAAGAATGAATAAAATTTGCACAGTGGCTAAGAGGGGTTAAAAGGAAAAAACAAAACAAAAACAAAAACCTTACATTTTCAAAATGTCTGTATTCCAGGACCACAACTCCTGCCCCCATCACTTCCAGTTCCCAATAGACTTTAAAGGGGTATTCCCGTGGTTGCCGTAACTAGGGGCAATGGCCTGACTGATGTGTGTGGGACAATGCCTATACAAATAGGCAAATCATCTAAATGGTACATTTTATATAAATGCATTCTATTAGTAATAATATTGGTATGGCTATATCTAACTATACAAACTACATTTGTGAGATGGGAATACTTTTTTAAGTGATGTACACATCATCATCAGAAGAGTTCACGTGGGTATACAAGACATCATCACTTCCGTTTCAACTGAGAAAGCATCCACATCACTGGAATTTGGACATTTTGAAGAGCTGGGTGATATATACAGTACAGACCAAAAGTTTGGACACACCTTCTCATTCAAAGAGTTTTCTGTATTTTCATGACTATGAAAATTGTACATTCACACTGAAGGCATCAAAACTATGAATTAACACATGTGGAATTATATACTTAACAAAAAAGTGTGAAACAACTGAAAATATGTCTTATATTCTAGGTTCTTCAAAGTAGCCACCTTTTGCTTTGATTACTGCTTTGCACACTCTTGGCATTCTCTTGATGAGCTTCAAGAGGTAGTCACCTGAAATGGTTTTCACTTGACAGGTGTGCCCTGTCAGGTTTAATAAGTGGGATTTCTTGCCTTATAAATGGAATTGGGACCATTAGTTGTGTTGGGCTGAAGTCAGGTGGATACATAGCTGATAGTCCTACTGAATAGACTGTTAGAATTTGTATTATGGCAAGAAAAAAGCAGCTAAGTAAAGAAAAACGAGTGGCCATCATTACTTTAAGAAATGAAGGTCAGTCAGTCCAAAAAATTGGGAAAACTTTGAAAGTGTCCCCAAGTGCAGTCGCAAAAACCATCAAGCGCTACAAAGAAACTGGCTCACATGAGGACCGCCCCAGGAAAGGAAGACCAAGAGTCACCTCTGCTGCGGAGGATAAGTTCATCCGAGTCACCAGCCTCAGAAATCGCAGGTTAACAGCAGCTCAGATTAGAGACCAGGTAAATGCCACACAGAGTTCTAGCAGCAGACACATCTCTACAACAACTGTTAAGAGGAGACTGTGTGCAGCGGGCCTTCATGGTAAAATAGCTGCTAGCAAACCACTGCTAAGGACAGGCAACAAGCAGAAGAGACTTGTTTGGGCTAAAGAACACAAGGAATGGACATTAGACCAGTGAAAATCTGTGCTTTGGTCTGATTAGTCCAAATTTGAGATCTTTGGTTCCAACCACTGTGTCTTTGTGCGACGCAGAAAAGGTGAACGGATGGACTCTACATGCCTGGTTCCCACCGTGAAGCATGGAGGAAGAGGTGTGATGGTGTGGGGGTGCTTTGCTGGTGACACTGTTGGGGATTTATTCAAAATTGAAGGCATATTGTACCAGCATGGCTACCACAGCATCTTTCAGAGGCATGCTATTCCATCCAGTTTGCGTTTTGTTGGACAATCATTTATTTATCAACAGGACAATGACCCCAAACACACCTCCAGGCTGTGTAAGGGCTATTTGACCAAGAAGCAGAGTGATGGGGTGCTACGCCAGATGACCTGGCCTCCACAGTCACCAGACCTGTACCCAATCGAGATGGTTTGGGGTGAGCTGAACCGCAGAGTGAAGGCAAAAGGGCCAACAAGTGCTAAGCATCTCTGGGATCTACTTCAAGACTGTTGGAATACCATTTCAGGTGACTACCTCTCGAAGCTCATAAAAATAATGCCAAGAGTGTGCAAAGCAGTAATCAAAGCAAAAGGTGGCTACTTTGAAGAACCTAGAATATAAGACATATTTTCAGTTGTTTCACACTTTTTTGTTAAGTATATCATTCCACATGTGTTAATTCATAGTTTTGATGCCTTCAGTGTGAATCTATAATTTTCATAGTCATGAAAATACAGAAAACTTTTTGAATGAGAAGGTGTGTCCAAACTTTTGGTCTGTACTGTATATATGTATATATATATATATATATATATATATAACGTATTAGAGATGAGCGAATCTATTAGCCGCTTCATAGATTCGATACGAATCTTCATTTTTTTCTACACCAAAGCGAAACCGAATCTTTTCAGATTCGGTTCAGAAGATTCTTCTTAAATCTTTGTACGCTAATGCTACATACGCATAATATAATTTGTATGCTAATGCTACGCATCTAATAATTTGTTCGCTAATGCGTAGGTATTCACTTAAAGAAAAACTGCAAAAATTTTTATTCTCTGACCAGTTACAAAGGTGCATGATATAATCTATAGTGATTGTCATTTTCTTATTAGTGACTGTTTCTGTGAGTAAAAACCTCTCTTCTTATTGTAGCTGGGTCATGTGACCAACTCCCTGACCTCCAACTGACCCAGGACAGAAAGCCAGTAACTGCTCTATTCATTCCTATGGGAGCCTCACTTTCAGTTTCATAGGAATACATAGAGAATTAGACTTCCTGTCCACACAGACACGAGTTTGTGGGTCTAATTCCTAGTTACATGACACAGATAAGAAACTTCAGGATGATACAAGTCAAAAATTCAGACACTGGTAGGAAAATGACATTCACTACAGATTACATCATGTACATTTCTAGCAGGACATGGAATAAAATGTTTGTCGGGAGTTCTTCTTTAAGTAGAGTACTTTTACTGTATTTTCGTTATTTTTGTGGGCCTAGACAATAATAAACTAAAGCTTCGTACGCACTTTGTATACTCATGCAAACGTATTTGCGGGAATGTTCACAGAACACAAATTTTTTTAACGCAACTTAAACCGAATCGAATTTTATCCGAGGCTAATCTTTTTAAAAAATTTGACAAATATTCACTGAAGCAAATCTTGGAAGATTTGCTCATCTCTAATATATATATATATATATATATATATATATATATATATATATATATATATACAAACAGTTCCAAGATGTGGTCCGCACAGTCTATTATAGACATATAGATTGGGTGCCAGTAGCTGTGGACACGATTCAGAATCCAAACAATATAGAAATAACTCCACGGCACTCCAGTGTAGTGAATCAAAAGGTGTTTATTCACCTGATTGCGACGTTTCAGTCTACTCAATGGGACTTTTCTCAAGTATACTGCTTGAGAAAAGTCCCATTGAGTGGACTGAAACGTCACAATCAGGTGAATAAACACCTTTTGATTCACTACACTGGAGTGCCATGGAGTTATTTATATATATATATATATATATATATATATATAGTGCCTTGCGAAAGTATTCGGCCCCCTGGAACTTTTCAACCTTTTGCCACATTTCAGGCTTCAAACAAAAAGATATAATATTTTAATTTTTTGGATCAACAACAAGTGGGTCACAATTGTAAAGTGGAACAAAATTTATTGGATCATTTAAACTTTTTTTGTAATAATAAAACTGAAAAGTGGGGTGTGCAAAATTATTCGGCATTATCCTTGCATTAATACTTTGTTGCACCACCTTTTGCTGCGATTACAGCTGCAAGTCGCTTGGGGTATGTCTCTATCAGTTTTACACATCTAGAGACTGAAATTCTTGCCCATTCTTCCTTGCAAAACAGCTTGAGCTCTTTGAGGTTGGATGGAGAGCGTTTGTGAACAGCTGTTTTCAGCTCCTTCCACATATTCTCAATTGGATTCAGGTCTGGACTTTGACTTGGCCATTCTAAGACCTGGATACATTTATTTTTGAATCATTCCATTGTAGATTTTGCTTTATGTTTGGGATCATTGTATTGTTGGAAGATAAACCTCTGTCCTAGTCTCAGGTCTTTTGCAGACTCCAACAGATTTTCATCCAGAATGGTCCTGTATTTGGCTCCATCCATCTTCCCATCAATTTTAACCATCTTCCCTGTCCCTGCTGATGAAAAGCAGGCCCAAACCATGATGCTGCCACCACCATGTTTGACAGTGGGGATGGTGTGTTCAGGGTGAGCTGTGTTGCTTTTATGCCAAACATATCGTTTTGCATCGTTTCCAAAAAGTTCGATTTTGGTTTCATCTGACCAGAGCACCTTCTTCCACATGTTTGGTGTGTCTCCCAGGTGGCTTGTGGCAAACTGTGAACAAGACACCTTTTATGAATATCTTTGAGAAATGGCTTTCATCTTGCCACTCTTCCATAAAGGCCAGATTTGTGAAGTGTTCGACTGATTGTTGTCCTATGGACAGACTCTCCCACCTCAGCTGTAGATCTCTGCAGTTCATCCAGAGTGATCATGGGCCTCTTGGCTGCATCTCTGATCAGTCTTCTCCTTGTTTGAGATGAAAGTTTAGAGGGATGGCCGGGTCTTGATAGATTTGCAGTGGTCTGATACTCCTTCCATTTCAATATGATTGCTTGCACAGTGCTCCTTGGGGTGTTTAAAGCTTGGGAAATCTTTTGGTATCCAAATCCGGCTTTAAACTTCTCCACAACAGTATCACGGACCTGCCTAGTGTGTTCCTTGGTCTTCATGATGCTCTCTGTGCTTTAAACAGAACCATGAGACTATGACAGAGCAGGTGCATTTATAAGGAGACTTGATTACACACAGGTGGATTCTATTTCTCTTCATCAGTCATTTAGGACAACATTGGATCATTCAGAGATCCTCAATGAACTTCTGGAGTGAGTTTTCTGAACTAAAAAGTAAATTGGCCAAATAATTTTGCACACCCCACTTTTCAGTTTTATTATTACAAAAAAAGTTTAAATGATCCAATAAATTTCGTTCCACTTCAGAATTGTGACCCACTTGTTGTTGATTCTTCACCAAAAATGTAAAATGTTATATCTTTTTGTTTGAAGCCTGAAATGTGGCAGAAAGTTGAAAAGTTCCAGGGGGCCAAAATATTTTCACAAGGCACTGTATATATACAGATGTTCCACACTTAACTGATCACATATCCCAACATGTCCTGAAATGTGTGTCACGAACTGACATTATATCTAAATTGGATAAATTGCAATACAACTTTCAGACACCAGGTGGTGCATTAAGTTACTAGCTAATACCTGAACTTAAGGTATTCACATCAAGTGTTTGTCTTACATTTAACATATATAAAAAAATATATTGTATACATTAACCCCTTCAACCCCGGGCCTGTTTTCACCTTCCTGACCAGGCCATTTTTTGCAAATCTGACATGTGTCACTTTATGTGGTAATAACTTTGGAATGCTTTTACTTATCCAAGCCATTCTGAGATTATTTTCTCGTCACATATTGTGCTTCACGACAGTAGTAAATTTGTGGCAAAATATTTCATTTTTATTTTTTTAAAAAATACCAAATTTACCAAAAATTTGGAAAAATTTGCAAATTTCAATTTCTCTACTTTCAAAATATATAGTAATACCTCCAAAAATAGTTATTATTTTACATTCCCCATATGTCATTTTACTTTTTTGGGACATTCGAAGGCTTAGAAGTTTAGAAGCCATTTTTCAAATTTTCAACAAAATTTCCCAAACCATTTTTTAAGTACCAATTCAGATATAAAGTGATTTTGAGGGGCTTACGTAATGGAAACCACCCATAAATGACCCCATTTTAGAAACTACACCCCTCAAATTATAAAAAAAACTGCTGTTACAAACTTTGTTAACCCTTGAGGTGTTCCACAAGAATTAATGGAAAATGGAGGTGAAATTTCAAAATTTCACTTTTGAGGTAGATTATTCATGTTAATAATTTTTTTCTTGCAAAACAGCAAGGGTTAACAGCAAACTAAACCTCAATATACATTACTCTAATTCTGCAGTTTACAGAAATACCCTATATGTGGTGGTAGACGTCTCTATGGGTTTGTGGCAGTGGTCAGAAGGAAATGAGCGCCATATGGATTTTGGAGGCAGATTTTGCTAGTATGGTTTTTAAGCACCATTTTGTAATTGAGAGACCCTGACGTACCCCTACAGTGGAAACCCTCAAAAAGTGACCCCATTTTGGAAACTACACCCTTGAAAGAATATATTAAGGGGGGTACTGGCCACTTTGACCCCCTATGCGTTTTACGGAATTTGGAAACACTTGGCTGTGAAAATGAAAAGTTTCATTTCTTCCAATAAAATATTGCTTTAGCCCCAAATTTTTCATTTTCACAAGGGGTAACAGGAGAATAGCACCCCATAATTTGTTTCCCATTTTCTCCTGAATACGGCAACACCCCATATGTGGTGGTAAACTGCTGTGGGGGCACATGGCAGGACTCAGAACAGAAGGAGGCCCATATGGATTTTGCAGCACAGATTTTGATGGATTGGTTTGCTTTGATTTTTATTTTTTTGAGTTATTGTCTTATGTGGTGACTCATTTTTTGCGGGATGAGGTGACGTTTTCATTGGTACCATTTTTGGGGTACATAAGACTTTTTGATCGCCTGCTATTACACTTTTTGTGAGGCAAGGTGAAAAAAAATAGCTGTTATGGCATAGTTTTTTTTAATTTTTTTTTTACAGCATTCACCTGGGGGGGCCATCTCATGTAATATTTTTATAGAGCAGGTTGTTACGGACGCGGCAATACCCAATATGTCAAACATTTTTATTTTTGAAAAGTTTTACACATTAGATGCATTTTTGAACAGAATAAAATCTTTTTTTTGTGTTGCTATTTTCTGAGAGCCATATTTTTTTATTTTTTGGGCATTTGTCTCAGGTAGGTACTACATTTCTGCGGGACGAGATGACGGTTTGATTGGTACCATTTTGGGGTAAATACGCCTTTTTGATCGCCTGCTATTACACTTTTTGTATAGGAAGGTGACCAAAAAAAGGCTGTTTTGGCACAATTTTTTTTTACTGCGTTTACCTGACGGGGTGGATCATGTGATATTTTTATATTTTTTACCTAATATGTCTATTTTTATTTTTTTCACAATTTTTTACAAATTTTTTTATATTATTTTGTGAAAAGGACGCTGTTTTTTGGAACTTGAAACTTTTTTTGTAAAACTTTATTTTTTCACTTTTTTTCACTTTCTTTTTTTACACTTTTTTAACTTTTGGGGTCTGATCCCCTTTACAATGCATTACTTGCATTACTTCTATATTGTAATGCATTGGCTGGAAGTGTATTACACACAGTAATATACTTCCAGCTTACTGCCTGTGAGATCCAGGGGGCTACACAGCAGGGGTCCAGCTACTGGGAACAGCCGGCCCCCCGCAGCTGATCGGGCAGGCGCAGCTCCTGCACCCGCCCGATCAGCGCGCTATAGTACTACGGCGCTGGTCGGGAAGTTACTTCCTGCAGTGCCGTTCATGTACGGCGCTGGTCGGGAAGGGGTTAAACAAATCCTTCCAAGGGATGCTCTTTTTGTTTTTTGTTTTTTAAACTGTGCAATGATTACCATATATTTTGACCTGTGCCATTGTTCACCACAATTCTGTATGCCGTATACTATGATTTAGATACACTTGGTGTCAGTATATAGTACTAGTCTAGTATTATATTTGTTATATGCAAAATAACACACACCAACCACAGTGTTATGCAGAGATTATTATTTACTTTTAACAGTCCCATTACATGTTAGAAATGTACATAATACCATTCAGCCACATTGGGTGTCAGTATATGCCTCAATTTTTGCATGACATTTAAAATAGCTATTGATTATCTGCTGAGCTGTGTATCTAATCCCATCATGTGTGATACTGTCTGCAGAGCTGTGTATCTAATCCTATTCTGGGTGATAGTGTCTACTAAACTGCGTATCTAATCCTATTATGTGTGATACTGCCTGCTGATTTGTGTATATAATCCTATCATGTGTGATACTGTTTGCAGAGTTGTGTATCTAATCCTATCAGGTGTGATACTGCCCGCTTAGCTGTGTATCTAATCCTATCATGTGTGATACTGTCTACTAAACTGGGTATCTAATCCTATAATGTGTGATTCTGTCTGGTGAGCTGTGTATATAATCCTATCCTGTGTGATACTGTCTGCTAAGCTGTGTATCTAATCCTATTCTGGGTGACAGTGTTCGCTAAACTGCGTATTTAATTCTATCATGTATGATACTGTCTGTTGGGCTGTGTATCTAATCATACCTTCTGTGATATTGTCTGCTGAGATGCTGTATCTAATTTTGTTCTGTGTGATACTGTCTGCTGAGCTTTGTATCTAATCCTATTAGGTATGATACTGTCTATGAAGCTATTGTATGTTTTTGTATATAGTGTGATACTGTCTACTGAGCTGTGTATCTAACCCTATCCTGTGTGATACTGTCTGCTGAGCTGTGTATCTAATCCTACCTTGTGTGATACTGTCTGCTGAGCTGTGTATCTAACCCTATCCTGTGTGATACTGTCTGATGAGCTGTGTATCTAATCCTACCTTGCATGATACTGTCTATGAAGCTATTG
>ONZH01004234.1:0-73722 GCA_900303285.1 Rhinella marina
ACACACAGTGCAACAAGTATTCTGGGATGTGACATGGACAGACAGTGCACACAGGTATGCTGGATGTGACATGTAATCAGACACACAGTGCACACAGGTATGTCTGGGATGTGACATGTAATAACAGACACACAGTGCACACAGGTATGTCTGGGATGTGACATGTAATACACACACAGTGCACACAGGTATGTCTGGGTTGTTAATGTGTAACACATGTAATACAGACACACAGTGCACACAGGTATGTCTGGATGTGACATGTAATACACACACAGTGCACACACAGGTATGTCTGGGATGTGACATGTAATACACACACACAGTGCACACAGGTATGTCTGGGATGTGACATGTAATACCACACACAGTGCACACAGGTATGTCTGGGATGTGACATGTAATACAGACACACAGTGCACACAGGTATGTCTGGGATGTGACATGTAATACAGACACACAGTGCACACAGGTAATGTCTGGGATGTGACATGTAATACACACACACAGTGCACACAGGTATGTCTGGGATGTGACATGTAATACAGACACACAGTGCACACAGGTATGTCTGGGATGTGACATGTAATACAGACACACAGTGCACACAGGTATGTCTGGGATGTGACATGTAATACACACACACAGTGCACACAGGTATGTCTGGGATGTGACATGTAATACAGACACACAGTGCACACAGGTATGTCTGGGATGTGACATGTAATACAGACACACAGTGCACACAGGTGTATGTCTGGGATGTGACATGTAATACACACACACACAGTGCACACAGGTATGTCTGGGATGTGACATGTAATACAGACACACAGTGCACACAGGTATGTCTGGGATGTGACATGTAATACAGACACACAGTGCACACAGGTATGTCTGGGATGTGACATGTAATACAGACAGTGCACACAGGTATGTCTGGGATGTGACACACACAACACAGGTATGTCTGGGATGTGACATGTAATACACACACAGTGCACACAGGTATGTCTGGGATGTGACATGTAATACAGACACACAGTGCACACAGGTATGTCTGGGATGTGACATGTAATACAGACACACAGTGCACACAGGTATGTCTGGGATGTGACATGTAATACACACACAGTGCACACAGGTATGTCTGGGATGTGACATGTAATACAGACACACAGTGCACACAGGTATGTCTGGGATGTGACATGTAATACAGACACACAGTGCACACAGGTATGTCTGGGATGTGACATGTAATACACACACACAGTGCACACAGGTATGTCTGGGATGTGACATGTAATACAGACACACAGTGCACACAGGTATGTCTGGGATGTGACATGTAATACACACACACACAGTGCACACAGGTATGTCTGGGATGTGACATGTAATACACACACAGTGCACACAGGTATGTCTGGGATGTGACATGTAATACAGACACACAGTGCACACAGGTATGTCTGGGATGTGACATGTAATACACACACACAGTGCACACAGGTATGTCTGGGATGTGACATGTAATACAGACACACAGTGCACACAGGTATGTCTGGGATGTGACATGTAAAATACAGACACACAGTGCACACAGGTATGTCTGGGATGTGACATGTAATACACACACACAGTGCACACAGGTATGTCTGGGATGTGACATGTAATACAGACACACAGTGCACACAGGTATGTCTGGGATGTGACATGTAATACAGACACACAGTGCACACAGGTATGTCTGGGATGTGACATGTAATACAGACACACAGTGCACACAGGTATGTCTGGGATGTGACATGTAATACACACACACAGTGCACACAGGTATGTCTGGGATGTGACATGTAATACAGACACACAGTGCACACAGGTATGTCTGGGATGTGACATGTAATACAGACACACAGTGCACACAGGTATGTCTGGGATGTGACATGTAATACAGACACACAGTGCACACAGGTATGTCTGGGATGTGTGTGACATGTAATACACACACAGTGCACACAGGTATGTCTGGGATGTGACATGTAATACAGACACACACAGTGCACACAGGTATGTCTGGGATGTGACATGTAATACACACACACAGTGCACACAGGTATGTCTGGGATGTGACATGTAAATACAGACACACAGTGCACACACAGGTATGTCTGGGATGTGACATGTAATACAGACACACAGTGCACACAGGTATGTCTGGGATGTGACATGTAATACACACACACAGTGCACACAGGTATGTCTGGGATGTGACATGTAATACAGACACACAGTGCACACAGGTATGTCTGGGATGTGACATGTAATACACAGACACACAGTGCACACAGGTATGTCTGGGATGTGACATGTAATACACACACAGTGCACACAGGTATGTCTGGGATGTGACATGTAATACAGACACACAGTGCACACAGGTATGTCTGGGATGTGACATGTAATACACACACACAGTGCACACAGGTATGTCTGGGATGTGACATGTAATACAGACACACAGTGCACACAGGTATGTCTGGGATGTGACATGTAATACAGACACACAGTGCACACAGGTATGTCTGGGATGTGACATGTAATACACACACAGTGCACACAGGTATGTCTGGGATGTGACATGTAATACACACACAGTGCACACAGGTATGTCTGGGATGTGACATGTAATACAGACACACAGTGCACACAGGTATGTCTGGGATGTGACATGTAATACAGACACACAGTGCACACAGGTATGTCTGGGATGTGACATGTAATACACACACAGTGCACACAGGTATGTCTGGGATGTGACATGTAATACAGACACACAGTGCACACAGGTATATGTCTGGGATGTGACATGTAATACACACACAGTGCACACAGGTATGTCTGGGATGTGACATGTAATACAGACACACAGTGCACACAGGTATGTCTGGATGTGACATGTAATACACACAGTGCACACAGGTATGTCTGGGATGTGACATGTAATACACACACAGTGCACACAGGTATGTCTGGGATGTGACATGTAATACACACACACAGTGCACACAGGTATGTCTGGGATGTGACATGTAATACAGACACACAGTGCACACAGGTATGTCTGGGATGTGACATGTAATACAGACACACCAGTGCACACAGGTATGTCTGGGATGTGACATGTAATACACACACAGTGCACACAGGTATGTCTGGGATGTGTGACATGTAATACACACACAGTGCACACAGGTATGTCTGGGATGTGACATGTAATACAGACACAGTGCACACAGGTATGTCTGGGATGTGACATGTAATACACACACACAGTGCACACAGGTATGTCTGGGATGTGACATGTAATACACACACAACAGTGCACACAGGTATGTCTGGGATGTGACATGTAATACAGACACACAGTGCACACAGGTATGTCTGGGATGTGACATGTAATACAGACACACACAGTGCACACAGGTATGTCTGGGATGTGACATGTAATACAGACACACAGTGCACACAGGTATGTCTGGGATGTGACATGTAATGTAACACCACACAGTGCACACAGGTATGTCTGGGATGTGACATGTAATACACACACACAGTGCACACAGGTATGTCTGGGATGTGACATGTAATACAGACACACAGTGCACACAGGTATGTCTGGGATGTGACATGTAATACAGACACACAGTGCACACAGGTATGTCTGGGATGTGACATGTAATACACACACACAGTGCACACAGGTATGTCTGGGATGTGACATGTAATACAGACACACAGTGCACACAGGTATGTCTGGGATGTGACATGTAATACAGACACACAGTGCACACAGGTATGTCTGGGATGTGACATGTAATACACACACAGTGCACACAGGTATGTCTGGGATGTGACATGTAATACAGACACACAGTGCACACAGGTATGTCTGGGATGTGACATGTAATACAGACACACAGTGCACACAGGTATGTCTGGGATGTGACATGTAATACACACACACAGTGCACACAGGTATGTCTGGGATGTGACATGTAATACAGACACACAGTGCACACAGGTATGTCTGGGATGTGACATGTAATACACACACAGTGCACACAGGTATGTCTGGGATGTGACATGTAATACAGACACAGTGCACACAGGTATGTCTGGGATGTGACATGTAATACAGACACACAGTGCACACAGGTATGTCTGGGATGTGACATGTTAATACACACACACAGTGCACACAGGTATGTCTGGGATGTGACATGTAATACAGACACAGTGCACACAGGTATGTCTGGGATGTGACATGTAATACAGACACACACACAGTGCACACAGGTATGTCTGGGATGTGACATGTAATACACACACAGTGCACACAGGTATGTCTGGGATGTGACATGTAATACAGACACACAGTGCACACAGGTATGTCTGGGATGTGACATGTAATACAGACACACAGTGCACACAGGTATGTCTGGGATGTGACATGTAATACACACACACAGTGCACACAGGTATGTCTGGGATGTGACATGTAATACACACACAGTGCACACAGGTATGTCTGGGATGTGACATGTAATAATACAGACACACAGTGCACACAGGTATGTCTGGGATGTGACATGTAATACACACACAGTGCACACAGGTATGTCTGGGATGTGACATGTAATACACACACAGTGCACACAGGTATGTCTGGGATGTGACATGTAATACACACACAGTGCACACAGGTATGTCTGGGGATGTGACATGTAATACAGACACACAGTGCACACAGGTATGTCTGGGATGTGACATGTAATACACACACACAGTGCACACAGGTATGTCTGGGATGTGACATGTAATACACACACACAGTGCACACAGGTATGTCTGGGATGTGACATGTAATACAGACACACAGTGCACACAGGTATGTCTGGGATGTGACATGTAATACAGACACACAGTGCACACAGGTATGTCTGGGATGTGACATGTAATACAGACACACAGTGCACACAGGTATGTCTGGGATGTGACATGTAATACACACACACAGTGCACACAGGTATGTCTGGGATGTGACATGTAATACAGACACACAGTGCACACAGGTATGTCTGGGATGTGACATGTAATACAGACACAGTGCACACAGGTATGTCTGGGATGTGACATGTAATACAGACACACAGTGCACACAGGTATGTCTGGGATGTGACATGTAATACAGACACACAGTGCACACAGGTATGTCTGGGATGTGACATGTAATACAGACACACAGTGTGCACACAGGTATGTCTGGGATGTGACATGTAATACAGACACACAGTGCACACAGGTATGTCTGGGATGTGACATGTAATACACACACACAGTGCACACAGGTATGTCTGGGATGTGACATGTAATACACACACACAGTGCACACAGGTATGTCTGGGATGTGACATGTAATACAGACACACAGTGCACACAGGTATGTCTGGGATGTGACATGTAATACAGACACACAGTGCACACAGGTATGTCTGGGATGTGACATGTAATACAGACACACAGTGCACACAGGTATGTCTGGGATGTGACATGTAATACAGACACACAGTGCACACAGGTATGTCTGGGATGTGACATGTAATACAGACACACAGTGCACACAGGTATGTCTGGGATGTGACATGTAATACAGACACACAGTGCACACAGGTATGTCTGGGATGTGACATGTAATACACACACACAGTGCACACAGGTATGTCTGGGATGTGACATGTAATACACACACAGTGCACACAGGTATGTCTGGGATGTGACATGTAATACAGACACACAGTGCACACAGGTATGTCTGGGATGTGACATGTAATACACACACACAGTGCACACAGGTATGTCTGGGATGTGACATGTAATACAGACACACAGTGCACACAGGTATGTCTGGGATGTGACATGTAATACAGACACACAGTGCACACAGGTATGTCTGGGATGTGACATGTAATACACACACACAGTGCACACAGGTATGTCTGGGATGTGACATGTAATACAGACACACAGTGCACACAGGTATGTCTGGGATGTGACATGTAATACAGACACACAGTGCACACAGGTATGTCTGGGATGTGACATGTAATACACACACACAGTGCACACAGGTATGTCTGGGATGTGACATGTAATACACACACACAGTGCACACAGGTATGTCTGGGATGTGACATGTAATACAGACACACAGTGCACACAGGTATGTCTGGGATGTGACATGTAATACACACACACAGTGCACACAGGTATGTCTGGGATGTGACATGTAATACAGACACACAGTGCACACAGGTATGTCTGGGATGTGACATGTAATACAGACACACACAGTGCACACAGGTATGTCTGGGATGTGACATGTAATACACACACAGTGCACACAGGTATGTCTGGGATGTGACATGTAATACAGACACACAGTGCACACAGGTATGTCTGGGATGTGACATGTAATACAGACACACAGTGCACACAGGTATGTCTGGGATGTGACATGTAATACACACACAGTGCACACAGGTATGTCTGGGATGTGACATGTAATACAGACACACAGTGCACACAGGTATGTCTGGGATGTGACATGTAATACACACACAGTGCACACAGGTATGTCTGGGATGTGACATGTAATACAGACACACAGTGCACACAGGTATGTCTGGGATGTGACATGTAATACAGACACACAGTGCACACAGGTATGTCTGGGATGTGACATGTAATACACACACACAGTGCACACAGGTATGTCTGGGATGTGACATGTAATACAGACACACAGTGCACACAGGTATGTCTGGGATGTGACATGTAATACAGACACACAGTGCACACAGGTATGTCTGGGATGTGACATGTAATACACACACAGTGCACACAGGTATGTCTGGGATGTGACATGTAATACAGACACACAGTGCACACAGGTTGTCTGGGATGTTGACATTTAAATACACACACACAGTGCACCACAGGTATGTCTGGGATGTGACATTTAATACACACACCACAGTGCACACAGGTATTCTGGGATGTGAACATGTAATACCATTCACAGTGCACAACAGGTTGGTCTGGGATGTGAATGTAATACCAGAACCAGAGTGCACACAGGTATGTCTGGGATGTGACATGTAATACAGACACACAGTGCACACAGGTATGTCTGGGATGTGACATGTAATACACACACAGTGGCACAAAGGCTATGTCTGGATGTGACATGTAATACATACACATGTGCAACCACAGGTATGTCTTGGGAATGACATGTAATCACACCAGTGCCAATAGGTATGTCTGGGATGTGACATGTAATACAGACACACAGTGCACACAGGTATGTCTGGGATGTGACATGTAATACATACCAGTGCACACAGGTATGTCTGGGATGTGACATGTAATACAGACAGAGTGCAACACAGGTATGTCTGGGATGTGACATGTAATACAGACACACAGTGCACACAGGTATGTCTGGGATGTGACATGTAATACACACACACAGTGCACACAGGTATGTCTGGGATGTGACATGTAATACATACACAGTGCACACAGGTATGTCTGGGATGTGACATGTAATACAGACACACAGTGCACATAGGTATGTCTGGGATGTGACATGTAATACACACACACAGTACACACAGGTATGTCTGGGATGTGACATGTAATACAGACACAGTGCACAAAGGTATGTCTGGGATGTGACATGTAATACAGACACACAGTGCACACAGGTATGTCTGGGATGTGACATGTAATACAGACACACTGTGAACACAGGTATGTCTGGGATGTGACATGTAATACAGACACACTGTGAACATAGGTATGTCTGGGATGTGACATGTAATACACACAAAGTGCACAGAGGTATGTCTGGGATGTGACATGTAATACACACACAGTGCACACAGGTATGTCTGGGATGTGACATGTAATACAGACACTCAGTACACACAGATATGTCTGGGATGTGACATGTAATACACACACACAGTGCACACAGGTATGTTTGAGATGTGACATATAATGCAGACACACAGGACACACAGGTATGTCTGGGATGTGACATGTAATACAGACACAGTGCATAAAAGTTTTTTTCTGGGATGTGACATGTAATACAGACACACAGTGCACACAGGTATGTCTGGGATGTGACATGTAATACAGGCTCACAGTGCACACAGGTATATCTGGGATGTGACATGTAATACAGACACAGTGCATAAAAGTTTTTTTCTGGGATGTGACATGTAATACAGACACACAGTGCACACAGGTATGTCTGGGATGTGACATGTAATACAGGCTCACAGTGCACACAGGTATGTCTGGGATGTGACATGTAATACAGACACACAGTGCACACAGTTATGTCTAGGATGTGACATGTAATACAGACACACAGTGCACACAGGTATGTCTGGGATGTGACATGTAATACACACACACAGTGCACACAGGTATGTCTGGGATGTGACATGTAATACACACACAGTGCACACAGGTATGTCTGGGATGTGACATGTAATACAGACACACAGTGCACACAGGTATGTCTGGGATGTGACATGTAATACAGACACACAGTGCACACAGGTATATCTGGGGTGTGACATGTAATACACACACAGTGCACACAGGTATGTCTGGGATGTGACATGTAATACACACACAGTGCACACAGGTATGTCTGGGATGTGACATGTAATACAGACACACAGTGCACACAGGTATGTCTGGGATGTGACATGTAATACACACACACAGTGCACACAGGTATGTCTGGGATGTGACATGTAATACACACACACAGTGCACACAGGTATGTCTGGGATGTGACATGTAATACAGACACACAGTGCACACAGGTATGTCTGGGATGTGACATGTAATACAGACACACAGTGCACACAGGTATGTCTGGGATGTGACATGTAATACAGACACACAGTGCACACAGGTATGTCTGGGATGTGACATGTAATACAGACACACAGTGCACACAGGTATGTCTGGGATGTGACATGTAATACACACACACAGTGCACACAGGTATGTCTGGGATGTGACATGTAATACAGACACACAGTGCACACAGGTATGTCTGGGATGTGACATGTAATACAGACACACACAGTGCACACAGGTATGTCTGGGATGTGACATGTAATACAGACACACAGTGCACACAGGTATGTCTGGGATGTGACATGTAATACAGACACACAGTGCACACAGGTATGTCTGGGATGTGACATCAAAAAAAACATTGTGTATTTCACCGATGGTTGCTATGAGATGTAGTTTGTGATTCTTCAAGTTTTTGTTTTTTTCATGGGCATAAAAAACGTATCTAATACGGATTGTACCAGCCCAGAAAAAACTGAAACACTTAATACAATCCCAGACAAGACTAACTAAATTTGTGTGCAAAATCATCAGTTTTTTCCTGAGCAGATCCTGATATAATCTGTATTGTTCGTATGAAAGAGAACGTATGCACCTGGACACACCTGAAGAGAAGATTGGCCATCTGGGTAAGGAAAAATATTCAGGGCATTTACAGAAATGCATATCGTTAGTACAGCAACCTGTCCAAAGGTGCAGCATGTAGTCTGACGGTGGGATCCACCCTGGTGTTGCATCAAATTATATTGTATTGCATAAAAATACAGATCGAGATGGATCAGTGGTAATGTGGAACCATTGTACCAAGTAACCAGTTTGATGTTGGGCCAAACCCTAAGGATGTTATTCTTGCATATTCCCGATATTAACCCTTTAACCCTCGTAAAGGAATATGGACTTCACTACTGGTTAGCTGCCAGACCACTACTTCCTGGGATGGTCCTGGTGTACTCAGGGGTGTAACTAGCCTTTCTGCTGCCTGAGGCGAAAACTGAAACGGTTCCCCACCTTCCCAATTTCTTAACCTAACCTTTCTGCCACAATGAAAGTGTTGATTGCCCATGGCCCTTCCGTTGTAGACCACATAACAGCCAATGCCCTAATGGTGAATTCAGGAACTAATATAGCAGACTGAAAATAGCACTTTCGTCAGACAGGTGCACATGAAAAAAAAAGGCATATTAATCTCTACAAGGCACAGAGAGCACAAAAACCGCAGAATACAACCACACACACAAAGCTATGCTGCATGAATGGTACATATATTGTACACCCAACTCTACAGCAAACAGACTACACATGCAAAGCTTTATAGCACATACTATACTCAGAGCATTGCTACATGCACAGTCGATTCATATACAGCACGACTACATGCAGCGTCCGGGCTACATGGGTGCACTTGAATGTGGATGCCTTTAGGAGACTAGTAGTCATACTCATGGTTTCCTGAAGCTCCCTGGGTCGGAGTGCAGTGATAGAAAAGGTGCACCAGTCCTTCACCTCAGGTCACACACTTTTTCTGGGGTTCTCCTACCTGATGGCGGTTGAGGTGCCTTTGATGTTGCTGTTTTAAGGTGTGAGGCAGGGTGCAAATGTAGTGTGGTATAATGATGAGACCGGTGTTGGTAAACCAGATCCACATTACGTACTTTACTGAAGCCGGTCAGCAAGCACTATTCACATGAAGTGCAGTCTTTACAGTTGATTCAAGTAGTTCCCAAAGGTTGTACATGGAGCCTAACTTCTTTCTCTCAAACTGTTTAATCTCTCCTTTTCCCGGCCTAAAGGGATGCACTAGCTCTATCATCAGATAAAGTAGATAAAAGTATATGATATGCACAGTATTCTCAGAGGCATAGTCTCTGAACAGGGGGTCCTCCTGTCCTTTGGTTATAGTGTGCAGCTTGTAGCTTACAATGTTTCCACCACATGCAGAGGAGGCTGTAACTAGATCAGTGGCGAATACCATCTTTGCTAAAGTCCGCAATCCCTTTCTGTTGGCTAAGCCTTCTACAGATCTTTTCCCTTCTGCGGGCTGGCAAATAAGTTTCTTGTGGGCTGTATGGGAATGGAATGTCCCTATAGGATCTGCTCCTTGCTGCTCTGAGGTGTTCACTCCTCAGCAGTCAGCCATTAACTCCAGAATCTTCCTCTTTGTAATTGCAATGATTTTGCTGGCTCTCAGTCTAGAGCGTCCTCATTGTCTGTAGGTGCCAAATCTTATAAGAGTTCTCCCCTGGGAGGTGGTCTAGGAGATGCCGGCTGTAAAGAGACAAAACAGACAGCAAGTGTTGTAAAAGTCTCCTCCTTAGGGGACACCACAATGCTTTATTTATAGTGAAGTAGCCAGGGCTAGAAGAAAGGTCTGCCCCTTACATTCTGAAAATAACAACAGAGTCTTTACCATACATGTACATTACATAACCTTAAGTCATCTATTCTTATACAATGGACAGGGCCGTATTTAGGGTTCATGCTGCCCTAGGCACTCTCTGTGATGGTGCCCCCCCAACGTGACCCATTCTTCCACGCCCCCAAATAGTAGCATAGTAGCCTCTCCTCAGCCCCCCCACCCATTAGTAGCCCCCTCACCCCACAGTAGCATAGTAGCCTCTCCTCAGCCCCCCCACCCCATAGTAGCCTCCTCCCCCCACAGTAGCATAGTAGCCTCTCCTTAGAACCCCCCACCCCATAGTAGCCTCGTTTCCCCCACCCCCCATAGTAGCCTCTTCTCACCCCCCCACATCATAGTAGCCTCTCCTCGTTACCCCACCCCCCATAGTAGCCCCCTCACCCCCCACAGTAGCATAGTAGTCTCTCCTCAGTAGCCCTCCAACCGCATAGTAGCCTTGTTACCCCACCCCCCATAGTAGCCTCCTCCAGGACTTATTACAGTGACCTATCCTCCCCCCAACCCCCTGGATACTGAAAATGGTCCTCTGCCAAGCCAATTAACCCCCGCCCAACTACCCCACCATCCCCATACACCCAACTACCCTCAGTCTGTACCCCCCCTCCACCTGCCGCTGGTGCACCTAGCTTTTCTGATGCCCAAGGCAAATATTGAAACGCCCCCCCATGCCAAATTCTCAACCTAATCCCTTCCCACCAGTCCTACTTTTAAAGGGGTTGTCCTCTTTTTACTACTAATGACCTATCCTCACGATAGGTCATCAATATCAGATCGGCTGGGATCCTTCGGCACCCTGACGATCAGCTGTTTGAAGAGAGAGCAGAACTCTGTTCACCTGCTTGCCATAGAATTTGCAGTGAATACAGTAAACAGAGCAGAGAAAGCAGCTCTCGTACAAAATAAAAAAGACAACCCCTTCAAAGACAGACTTGGAAAACATTTCATACAGCACTACAGAGCATACAGGGTCATACAGAGCCACATATGTACCTCTTACATCCAGTGACTTCTCTTCTCTGATGACGTTTTCTTTCCTCTTCTTCTGTGAGACCAGACCGCCATGGTGACTTCTTTCAGCTGTGCCTCGTCTCTGAAGAGTTCAACAAACAGACATCTTACTTTCCTACTTTTCCATCATCCTCTCACCTTCTCCACATCTCACCCTGCCCACCCCCCATACTATACTACAGAAACAGACCCCCTGAAAATACTGGCACCACACAGAAAAACAGTACCCCCCTTACCTTTCAGAACATATCCCCATATCAAACCCCAGATGAGACCCCCCATCTCCATACCCCCATTAGACCTCCAAACTCCCATATCTGACCCTCATTAGACCCCCAGACCCCCTATCAGATCCTCATTAGACCTCCAGACACTCAATCAGACCCCCAGTCAGACCCTTCAGGCCCCTAATCAGACCTCCTTCAGACCCCTAATTAGATCCCCAATCATACTCCCCCTTCTGGCCCCATATCATACTCTTGCGGCCCCCATATAGAACTCTCCTTCTGGGGCCCATGTCAGACCCCCCCCTTCTGGCCCCATGTCAAAACCCCTTTTCTGGCCCCCATTTTAGACCCCCCTTTCTGGTCCCCATTTCTGTCCCACCATTTCAGAC
Organism: Rhinella marina; assembly: GCA_900303285.1. Taxonomy (NCBI): domain Eukaryota; kingdom Metazoa; phylum Chordata; class Amphibia; order Anura; family Bufonidae; genus Rhinella; species Rhinella marina. Next base: position 13,053 of record ONZH01004234.1, read on the forward strand.
CCCTCCCCATTCTGTCCCACCATTTCAGATCCCTCCCCCATTCTGTCCCACCATTTCAGATCCCCCCATTCTGTCCCTTCATTTCAGATCCCCCCCATTCTGTCCCACCATTTCAGATCCCCAATTTTGTCCCACCATTTCAGATCCCCCCCATTCTGTCCCACCATTTCAGATCCCCCCATTCTGTCCCACCATTTCAGATCCCCCCCATTCTGTCCCACCATTTCAGATCCCCCATTCTTTCCCACCATTTCAGACCCCCCATTCTGTCCCACCATTTCAGACCCCCCCATTCTGTCCCACCATTTTAGATCTCCCCATTCTGTCCCACCATTTCAGATCCCCCCCATTCTGTCCCACCATTTCAGATCCCCCCCATTCTGTCCCTCCATTTCAGACCCCCCCATTCTGTCCCACCATTTCAGACCCCCCATTCTGTCCCACCATTTCAGACCCCCCCCATTCTGTCCCACCATTTCAGATCCCTCCCATTCTGTCCCACCATTTCAGATCCCCCCCCATTCTGTTCCCACCATTTAAGATCATTTTTTGGCCCCCACTTCAGACCTCAGATCAGACAAGAAAAAAAAAAAAAACTTACCTCCGGTCCTGGCTGTGTACCCGCTCTCTCCTCTTCCAGGGGCCCGCGCTGAAGTCACCTGACCTCCTGCAGCGTCAGGTCAGAGAGCGCTCGCTAGTACTAGTATTGCACTGCATCTTATAAAGGGAAAAGTTTAGCACCGGCATGGTCGCCGATACCCCGCGCCACCCGACAGCAGCACCTCACACATACACGGTCACCTCTCTCTTATGTGCTAAGCTGGCAAATAATTAAAGGGGTTCTCCGAGTTATAAATATTGATGACCTATCCTCAGGATAGGTCATCAATATCAGATCAGCAGGGGTCCGACACCCGGCACCCCCGCCGATCAGCTGTTTGAAGAGGAGGCGCGCGCCGCATCAGCGCTGCCTCCTCTTCACTGTTTACATGCTGGCCGACTCGGGGGTAGTGGTGAGTAGGTGTAATTACACCTAACTGCCCCATTCATTTCTATGGGAAGAATCGCTCCCATACAAGTCTATGGAAGCGATTCTATCCATAGAAATGAATGGGGCAGTGAGGTGTAATTACACCTACTCACCACTACCCCTGAGTCGGCCAGCATGTAAACAGTGAAGAGGAGGCAGCGCTGATGCGGCGCGTGCCTCCTCTTCAAACAGCTGATCGGCGGGGGTGCCGGGTGTCGGACCCCTGCCGATCTGATATTGATGACCTATCCTGAGGATAGGTCATCAATATTTATAACTCGGAGAACCCCTTTAAGTTCACTAAAATACATATATTTTATTGCATTCACATTTTCCTCCTTTTGAACTTAATTATTGCCTCTCAGGTTACTGATTTCTGATCATAGCACCAAATAAAGCTACTTCTAGCCAGCTCCCCTGGACTACGACATGGACTGTCATTCACTAATACGAGTACTCTGACCAACCAGCAGTGAGCTAAGTTCCAGCAGACCAGGCAATTCACTATATTTATCAGAATAGCTTACAGTCATATGTTTAACGGTAGGTGATATGTTGTTCAGATGTGGCTCCAATCTCTGGTGCCTCCAAAGTGACTTGAGTAGCTTTAATCGTCCTCCCCTGGATTGTATTTCGTTTGGACCACACGGACTTGTATTGGCTCCTCCTTTTGAACCCTTGTTTTACAGATCCTTCTGGACAAATAAAATAAGATCTTAGTTCCCGCATATACTGTAGAACAATGAAACACAACACCACTTGCAATACAATATGCATGATCCCCGAGATCCATCCCCCTAGACCTTTGAACCAACTGGCTGGGTTTAGCCAATTGATCCAACTTGGCCATTGGAAATTCCAGTCCTCTTTTGAATTTACTTATCTAAATTCTTCTTTTAACCTTTTAGCTTGTACAACATCATGTTTGACCTGCAAAACACCTGAGGGATCTATATAATGACAACAGGCAGGACCCACCACCTGGCACATACCACCTTGCGAGGCTGTTAAATAATCCAGCACTAGGGTATGTTGGTTAGATACTAATACCAACTGCCCTGTGAGTGTCGATGTTACATTTAAGGCATCAAAAATATACTCCGTAACATTATCAAATAATTCTGCCAGTTTTTCTATATTATGAGCATTTTTCACTGGCAGACCCATAAGGGTCAAGCTTAAGCCAAATTTTATATGCCATGGAACATGTATAAGTTCTTTTGCTTAACTTTTTGCTTATATAGCATGTGCTGGGGAATATTACTATATGGGAAATCTTTATTCCCCAATACCCAAGTTGCAGGAGTCAGCCTAGCCAGAGTACATGATCCCTCTGCTCCCATAGGTATCCACTTGTATGCATTATGTCCATATACAATATAGACATCTCTGGGTAGTTCAAATCCACTTCTTCTATAATGCACCAACATGTCTGCTAACTCTACTAACCTCAGGGAATTATGGAAAAGGTGAGCTGGTCTTTCTTCCCATGGGACTGTGATATCTTTCCCATCTACATGGTGAAACATTACTACTATTATACTCTGTTGCAGGTATAAAATCAGCAATGGCTCCCTTCTGTATACAAGTAACATTATCCCCTTCTGTAAAATTTAATGCCCATGCCCAGGTTGGATCATGCACATACCGACCTAAACAATCTTTTGAATATGGCATGCTACAACCCATTTTGTCTGGGGCCTTTTGAAAACTAATTTTCAACTTTTGACTTGTAGTTTCTTGTAGGTGCAGCCACCTCAACCCTTTTCCAACTCCCTCGAATTCCTTGCCTATAATCCATCATTTTAGGACTATCCCGTCTAATAATGTTAGCCACCCACTAGAGATGAGCGAATCATTCAAAAAATTATTCGCCGAACATTTGCCGAACTTTTCCTAAAATTCGTATATTCGACAAATAGATTAGTTGTATTTGCGTACAAAAATATACGTTATTATGTGCTATTAGCGAACATTCACTCACTAATAACGAACGTTCATTTACAAAATGTACGCAACTTCTTAGAAGACGTACGCATGAGCGTACAAATAGCTTACGAATCTCAGTGTACTATTGTCTAAGCGATTACGTAATACACAGACACGAACGAGGAGAAGCCGCGGCGTGCACTCCTCAGAGGCAGAGCGAATATTCGAGACATATATATGGTAAATAGTGCAAATACATTATTGTAAGTATAATATAAACTTTTTAAATATCACCTACCTAGTATGCTCACGGACACGTTTAAGTCTCTTTTCTTCTGACGCTTTTCATAGAACTGGAGCAGAGTCCCAAACTAAGTCGCAATTTGTAATCCACATAGGCAAAATTGTAATCCAAATGGGTAAAAAAATAGCAGCAAAGGTTCCCTTTAAAAAAACCTCTTTCGAGGGGCTCCCCAAATATCCTGAAAAGGGGGAAAAAAGGGATGAGGTGCACGTATGCGCAACTTGGATAAAAAAAACTTTTTTTTGATGGGGGGAGTCCTAACAATCCATGGCCATCTGGGTGAGGACAAACGCGGGGCAACAAAACTAAAAACAAGGGCCAACTAGTGCCCACCCTTCAGGATAAGTCCATGTTGTGGCTCCCATAAAAACTGCAGTAATTACTTAAAGGCCAGCAGGTCCTCCTCACTGCTGCTGGAGCTAAAGGACATGAGAGGGCGCTCCTGCCTCATCATGAAAGCGGCCCTGGCTGCGGCAGCAGACCCCAGCCGACCTCTCAAGGCTGGTCTTCTTGGTGAGTGGGCTGTCACACTGGCAAAGGCAGTGGTAACTTGGGCCCTGCCCATCACTCTGTAGTGGCCAGATCCTCCTGCCGGCATACCAGGTGACAGAATCTCCGGCTGTAATGGTAATGGTAACGCTCTTCTGCGAGCGGCGGACTGTGCGGCCTGCAACTGCCATGGGCATGGCAGTTGGTAGTGGTACTGTACCACAGTTGGATGGTACACGAAAGATCGGTGGTATCGGTGGCGGCAAATCAGGAATCAGGGGTTCCGGCTTTCTCTTCAGATCTCAAAGTCACAAGCCTCTTCTGCGGCCTGGGCCTCCTCACTCCAGTCTTCCGGGGGTGCTGCAGGAGTAGGTGGTCGCTTTAAGACTTTCACCCCAGTAGCAAAGGGGCCTTGGAGGCTCTTCATGGGGGTATACTCCACGTAATCCCCAGCATGTAGATTGTGGCGTATGGGCGGAAGATATAGCCGCTTAACCGAACGGCGGTTAACATACAATTCCTCCGCCGTCTCCTCATCGCCGATGAAACCGACTCCCTGCTCCACGTTGAACCAAATAGCGGTTCCCCTTCGGCGCTCCAGCTTAGGGCCACCGGACCGTGGGTGCTTCAAAACTTGCACCACCCACTCCTCCACCAGCTTTTTATATTCCCAGATGGTCTGGGCGTTCCGGGTGACAGCCTCAGGGACCATCAAATTGTGGCATAAGGAGTAGTCCTTGCAGTCAGCCAGTGGAGTCACCACCTCAGCAGGCACCTCATCCGACTTCCTGTTGAGCTGTGAGAGATAGATCTCCTCTGGTTCCTTCTCCTCATAGGGGTCGTGTGCCCACAACATGCTTCCCCAGTCAGGACCTCGCTGTCTCGCCGCCATCTTACTCTGCTGACTTGCCAGGTCTTCCTCGCGCGCAGGAGAAGCGGAGGAACTACCAGGGAGGAGTCTGCATCACTGAATAGAATTCGTACGCAACAGCGTGTAGAGTAACTACCAGGGAGGAGTCTACGCAACAGCGTATAGAGTAACTAAATTATACGTAGAATAGCGTATAATTTAGAGGACAAACTACGTAGTGATGCGTACAAAAGCGAAGCAAATCACCTAATATTCGGATTCGCTTTGCAGCTGAAAAATCCCAAGATTCGATATGAATCAACGAATCGACGAATCACTTCGCTCATCTCTACCAGCCACCAAGGATCAAAAACATGCCCAACTATTGGGAGAGGGATACTGACATCTGTCCACTTGGTTGTAGTCATACAGTGCCAGGTCCCAACAATCTGATGTAAGGAGCTCCTCCTCTGTAAGAGGAACAGCTAGATAAGGCATACTATTGGATGCTATTGGTGAATGTGTAAAAATCCAGCAATCACTTAAATTGGTCATTTTTGCAATAGCCAAATGATGTCCAACAAGCTTATTGTCCCATTCTTCCCTTAGGACATGATTTAGGGCAAACACATATATAAACATGGTACACTAGACCAGGGGGCTTTTCATGATTGGTCATCCTGGTATAAAACCTTTTTGCAATGACTAGCGTGTATCCACGAGGACTTTCCTTCCAGTTTGACTGAGGTGGGGGTGGTTAACTGGACTTGGTATGGACCGTCAAATCTGGGATCCAATGCCTTCCTGACGTGTCTTTTTACACCCACCCAATCTCCTGGCTGCAGCGAATGCCCTCCTTCCACTGAGTCAGGATCTGGAATAGAATCATATACACGTTTATACAAGCTGGTAAGATGTTTCTGAAGTGCCCCGACATAAACAGTTAGATCCGAGTGTTGTAATTGTGCCTGTTGAGGAAAGTATAAACCTGTTTTTGGAGCATACCCAAATAAAATCTCATATGGACTCAATCCTTCCTTTCCTCGAGGAGTAGTTTGTACAGAATATAAGGCTAAAGGGAGGCACTCTACCCATGATTTTCCTGTTTCTCTCATGGCTTTCTGAATTTTAAGTTTGATTGTCCCATTCAGTCTTTCCACCTTCCACCTGCTTTGAGGCCTGTAGGAGGTGTGCAAAGCCTCATATATCCCAAGAGTTCTTAAAATTTCTTGTAGTACCTCACCGGTGATGTCGGTACCTCTGTCGATTTCAATGGTTTCAGGCACACTGTATCTACAGACAACTTCAGAAAGAATTTTCCTTGCAGTGTTCTTGGCAGTTGCCTTTTACAACTGGCCAAGCTTCTGGCCAACCTGAAAAGAGATCCACACAGACTAAAACATCTGTATACGTACCAACCCTTGGCAGTTGAATGTAATCAATTTGCAGTCGCTGAAATGGGTAAGCTGCCCTAACCATATGCCTTTTTGCAACTCGCACAGTCTTGCCAGGATTATGGCAGGCACATATCATGCAGCCTTGCACAAATCTGACAGCAGCACTGCTGAATCCTGGGGCCACCCACCACTTGGACACAATCTCACACATTCCTTCTCGTGACACATGTGTCCTCCCATGCAACAACTGTGCCATCATGGGGAACAAAGTTCCAGGCAGGCACCACTTCTTCCCTGTTTTCCAAACTCCATCCTCCTTGGCTGCACCCAAGGTTTCCCACTGTTTCTTTTCAGCTTGTGGGGTCTGCTCCTTCAATTTTTGTAACAGGGCTAAGTCTACAGGATCTGTCCCCCCAACAGTCATAATAGAAACCTTTTCTTGTTCGAGGGGGAGCAGGGCAGCAGCCTTTGCAACCTCATCAGCCATTCTGTTTCCCTTGGCCTCAGGAGTGTTTTCTCTTGTGTGTGCCTGTACCTTGATAATACCCACTTGAGAGGGAAGTGTCAGTGCCTCAAACAGTTCTTTCACACTTTCAGCATTCTTAATGGGTTTTCCCGTGGACCCAACAAAATTCCTGCTTTTCCAGATAGGGCAATAATCATGGGCAATACCAAAGGCATACCTAGAATCTGTGTAAATATTTGCAGTTTTACCTTTTGCCAGCTTACACGCCTCAGCGAGTGCCTTCAGCTCCGCCTCTTGTGCTGACATAGAGGATGGGAGTGGCTGTTTCTTTATTACCTCTGTCAGTGTGGTAATGGCGAATCCGGTTTTGTAGACCCCCTTGTGGTGATATCGGGACCCATCTACAAAGAACTTAAAATCTGGATTAGTCAAGGGATCTTCTGTTACATTGTCTAGTGTACGCATTTCTATTTTCATCAGTTCAGTACAATCATGTTGTTCCCCTGGGTACTGTGGGATCAGATGTTCTGGGAATTTGTCCTCCCATTCATAGGGACACTCACTGTCTGCCCCTGCCTGCACTTTGTCCCACTATTTCTCAAATGTCTGCCATTGCTCATTTAATTGCCTTTCTTCTTCCTCCCCATTTGGACCCTGCGGAAGCAATGTAGCAGGGTTCAACACAGTACAACGTTTGATGGTGAGATTGGAAGGGGTAAGGAGGCTAGTTTCATACTTAGTGAGTCTAGAGGCAGACATGTGTTTGGTGTGAGTCTGATTAAAGGGTTTCTGTCACCAGTTTTGGGCATATAAAACAGGATGACATTTGCAATGTGCAAATGTCACCTGATGCCCAAACTGGTGATCATTTTTTTACTGGTGCCCCCGTTTTTGAAATAAATCAACTTTTGTCGTATGCAAATGAAGCTTACTAGGTGCAAGGGGCGGTAACCCTGCACCTAGTAAGCGCCGTTTCCCTACCTTTATTCACGCCCCCTTTGTTGTGATGGACAGGGACAGGCAGCTCGGTCTATCTGCTCCTGGCCCTGTCCGTGCTGAAAATCCCGCGCCTGCGCCGTTCGGACTTCATTCGGCGCAGGCGCAGTGAGTGCCGATTGCTGCCGGGCTCCCGGCTTCCTCACTGCGCCTGCGCCGCCTTCTCTTCTGGGTGTTCTGTGACGTCATCGGCGCAGGCGCAGTGAGGAAGCCGGGAGCCCGGCAGCAATCGGCACTCACTGCGCCTGCGCCGAATGAAGTCCGAACGGCGCAGGCGCGGGATTTTCAGCACGGACAGGGCCAGGAGCAGATAGAGCGAGCTGCCTGGCCCTGTCCATCACAACAAAGGGGGCGTGAATAAAGGTAGGGAAACGGCGCTTACTAGGTGCAGGGTTACCGCCCCTTGCACCTAGTAAGCTTCATTTGCATACGACAAAAGTTGATTTATTTCAAAAACGGGGGCACCAGTAAAAAAATGATCACCAGTTTGGGCATCAGGTGACATTTGCACATTGCAAATGTCATCCTGTTTTATATGCCCAAAACTGGTGACAGAAACCCTTTAAGTATCTCACTGACCGCATGTAGCACCATAAGTACCAAGAGGTAATCAAGGACTATATCAGTAGCCTTATCCTTCAACATAGCAGCTGCTGCAATAGCCGTGATACATGAAGGGGAACCCCTAATGACAGGGTCAAGCCTACCAGAATAGTATGCTACTGGCCGGTGTTTTCCACCATGTAGCTGTGTAAGTACACCTTGACCATGCCCATCGGACTCATGACAGAATAAGAAACATGTTTTTTTTGTAATTTGGAAGTCTAAGGGCAAAGGTGGAGACTATAGCTTCTTTGAGCTGTTGAATTGCAGACTTATCCTCGGGGGAAAGCATGAAAGGTTGTCAATTAAGGGCATCATATAAGGGTTGCATCAGTGAGGATGCAGAGGGAATCCATTCTCTACAATACCCCACAAGTCCCAGAAAAATTCTAAGTTGTTTAGCAGTCTTATGGAGGGGAGAAGATAAGATAGTATCCCTACGATCCTGGGACAAATGCTTTTTCCCAGCTAAATAACACATGAGAGAATCTTCTCGGCATGCTTCAGTTGTGTCACAACAGAGCAGTAAGTCATCGACATACTGAAGTAGGACAGTGCCTTCATGGCAAGGAGCCCATCCTTGAAGGACCCGATCTAATGCCTGATTGTACGGATTTGGGTAGTTTTTCCCCCCCTGCGGGAGGCAGGTCCAGCAAAGCTGCCCATGATTATAAATGAAGGCAATCTGAGGGTAGTTGGTCGGCACTCCTTTTGTCAGTTCTGGTGCTCTGTGGTACGATACTTGTGCAATTTTAGGAAAAACCACGGCACTCAAGGCTTCAGTAATCATGTAGTGATATATTTATTCCATCCATAATGATTAAACATTCTTATCTGGCCAACGTTTCGGTCATAACCTGACCTTGTTCACGGCCTGTGATTGATGAAGAAAGGGAGTATGGAGGATGGTCACCTATTGAATCATGGTGCATAAGTGAATGAAGGCATACAGAAGCTGACTTTCCTCATCCAGTGGTACAGAGAAGAATGCATTTGCTAAATCAATCACAGTAAACCAGACAGCAGTATGAGGTATTTGTGAGAGCAAGGTGTGGGGGTTTGGGACAACTGGAGTGTCTGCTTCTGTGATATCATTTATGGCCCTAAGGTCATGAACCATCCTATAGGTTATAGGTTGACCTTTGACTGTCTTTTTCTTAACTGGAAAAAAGGTGTATTGTACGGAGAGACGCATTTACGCAATACTCCTGCCTTCAAATATTCTTTAATTTGCAAGTCCAAAACTTGCATTTGAGATAAACTAAGTGGGTATTGTTTCAATTTTGGTTTAGCACTCCCTGGAAGTACTTTTACTTTGACTGGGGTTACTGGCATATGACCAACATCTGTCTTGTCTGCTGCCCAAAAGGATGAAGGCACAACTGATAGTAATTCATCATTGACAGATTCCAAACTATGGTGTAAATTACTATACAGAACTGCACACATTGCATTCAAGACATCGTCATTCAGTGAACTGGTGACTGTCATCTGTCCATCTGAGCCATACTGGATAACAGCCTGTATGGCTGAGAGGACATCAGCTCTTAACAGATTTACAGGACAGGTTTATGAAACCAAAAATTGTGTCACTATTTCCTGTGTGTCACGAAGTTTAACTGCTAATGGTACAGTTTTCTGTAAAGTAATTGTTGTACCGGAGAGACCAGTACCTGGCATCTTATTAGAGGTCATAAAATCAGATTGAACTATCTCTGATAACAATATGGAACGGCTCGCCCCAGTATCCACTATACAATCAATGTGCCTTCCGCAGGGCATGTTAACATCAATAATGGCAGATGGACCAGTCTTGTTAGGTACCTGCAGGGTGGCTATAGGGATAGAGGAGGATAAGGGGCTGCCTGTTTCCTATTGAGGGGAGGGAGCAACTTCAGCCATCTGCATAACAGATTTTTAGGCACTCGATCCTACAAGCTGAGGACATTCTCTTTTGAAGTGTCCTTCCTCCCCACATTGGAAACAAGCATTTTGTCTGAACCTATTCCCCTGACCCCTTTGTCCTTTCCATTTCTGTCCTCTCCTCTGATCACTCATCAACATGATCATATTCATCGGGGTTGGCTTATTCTTTTTCTTCTGCTGTTCTTCAATACCCTTGACTACTAAAGGCGTTTGATTGACATCAGTCTCAAAACATTCTGGTCTAATTTTCATCAACTCATCTTTCAATGAATTCCTTAATCCATGAATAAAACAGGTCCTAAATAATCCCTTGTCTCTAGGGGAATCCAAATCATGACCCTGATCAGTAAAGGCCATCTGCAGTCGGGTAAAGAAAATTTGACGGACATTCTAAACGCTATAACTTCCGCCCTCAATCTTCTTATCTACCCATCTCTGAAGAACCCTAAGAAATTCTTGGCCTGAGTATTCATCATCTATCACTGTCCCTTCCTGATCTTCCTTAAGTTGTTCAATTTGCCTAAGGAAAGGATTACCTCTGGCTGTAGATGTAAGACATGCCAGATCAGACCAAATAGCTTTATAAGTAGTGCACAGGGTATGATATTTCCTGTAAAAGCCCATGGGGTCCTTGCTAGGATCAGGAAGAGATCCCACGATAGCAATTTGCTCAGAAGGAGACCATGGACGATACCAGGTTGTCTGGGCAGTACTACCCTGGGGACCCATTGTGGTTTGCACGACCACAGGATACCCAGTGACTGGAGTCACTGGTAAAGGGGAACTTGAGGCAGACACATTATTCCCTCCTGGCATAGTACGTACCATTATTCTAAATCCGCACAGTACACAATGCTGGCCTTCTCTTAGATATTTAATCTGATAGAAAATTCTGCATCTTTCCAGCTTTAAATGTGCCGTAGTATGAGATGTATCTACATAAGGGGGTGGAAGAGGCACAGAGGAACCAGTAGCTTCAGAGGGGTTAAAACTATTAAGGGTTAACATACTACTCTCACTCATTGAAATTTTAGGATATAGGTTTGACCTGGGAACTGAAGAAGTGTTAGTTTCAGCTGAGGTCAAAGGTATTAGAGACAAGGGAGGGGGTGAGGTGGGAAAGATTTCTCCAAGCTGAGGAGCTGCAATTGTGTCCACCAGCTGTCGCTCAGTAGCTGTAGCAGCTGTGTGCTCCTCGTCCTCCTGCAAATCGTAAAAATATACCTGACACCCTTTTTTCTCAACCAACTTTTCAATATAGCCTCGCTTCTTCATTTCCTTGCATATTTTTATCCATGCATCTATTTGATTACTCACTCCTTGCTTTCTAATCCAGGGGCCTTCATCTTTTAGGATATTTTTCCAAACTTTTAAGCTCAAGCATCCATCTGGAGGCATCTGAGCCCTTTTTAGTTATTTTTAGTAGGTCTTTAACTGCTTCTTCTCCATATTGCCTCCTAACTATTTCGGCTGCTGTGACACCCAGTCCACCATTTTGGACATTCTGAGCTGGCCCGGCACTTTTTGACCCTTTTTCTCCCATCATTAGGACTATACCAGAAGGTGGCCTTTCCTCCTGTTCACCTAATGGAATTAACTGCTTAGGCATCCTCCTCTCCTCTGCTCCTGTGTACCGCAACTACGCAGATTGCCAGGAACAGCAGAAGTAGCCACATCAACAGCCTAAATTAAGTCACCAGCACAATAAATAAAAAATAGATAAATAGGTAAATAGAACACCCCTACAGATCTATAACCACTATAATCTATAATCACTTCCCAAGTTTTTATTTTTTTTTAATATCCTATATCCTTTCAGAAATCCTTTTTCACACAAATCCTATCTTTCCTTCGGCTGGTTGCGCCCTTAACATGGGTCACAGTCCAGAACCTAACCTGACTCACGGGCAGGAACCTGTCAGATTCCTGTCACTTCTTCAGATATCAACTTGCGTCTTGATCTTTACACACTTAAAAAGAAGCCTTGAATCTCAGTAATCCTCGGACACCGCCATTTGGAAATGAGTAAGGAATCCTTTCAGGGGTGTGTAAATATTGATCACAACTCAAGCACTCCCATATCTCAATCACACAGCAATCACGCAGTCACACATTCAGCTACCTAACTGTTAGACATTCATACAAACCCACAGACAATGGAGTGCTTAAATCCCACAGAATCAGCAAGATGACAATACCTGGGCAGCAGCTAATGCAAGGGGGAAGGCACAGTAAGAATCAAAGGTCTTACTTACCGGTGAAATGTGCAATTCCCTGTTGTCCTATTAGCCTCAGTCCTCAATCGATTGTCACCTGGATTCCTGCTGGGATCCCGGACGGTCCCCCAGGATGTAATTGCAATGATTTTGCTGGCTCTCCGTCTAGAGAGTCCTCATTGTCTGTAGGTGTGCAGTGTCCCACTAACAGTGGTTCACTTTAAACTGTAATGTCATTTTACATATTGCATATTGTGTATTTGGTAAGGCTATCCATTTAGGCTGATGTAGTTATACTCCTCACCCCTAGATGGAGCTAGTCCATTCTGCTACCACCCCTCTGTACAGAGGAGGGTGAAGTTGGTAGTTGGTGAAGGAAGTGGATGAGTGAGTCATCCCGGGGCTGAGGACAAGGAAAGGAAACAAGCCTCAGTATCTCTGCTGCAGATAAATGCCACTGGAAAACCCAGCAACCAGTGAAACCAGTATTCAGACTGCAGCCAGAACAAAGTGCTACCAAGTGGTACACCAGGTGGAGGTAATCCATATTTCAGTTGTTTTGGACTCCATCATTTATAAATTCCCAGGAGAAGCTCCACAGCCCCTGCGGAAGTTACTGGATGATAAAGTGCACTATTATCCATAAATCTGAATCACACCTTACCTATCAGGAGTGTGAACTTAATGCTTAAATTGTACCCAAGCTTGGTTGTTACTCTAGAGACTATTTATATACGTATTGCAAGTTAGAGACCCAGCCTACTTGGAAAACCTACCATCCCAACTTTTAATGAACTATCTCTGTGTGCATTATCTGTACCAACAAGGAGGACTCAGTAATCCAGTAAACAGTTCCTTGTTCATCCCCAAACTGCCTCCTCATCATTACAAAGGGTGTGTTTACCTTTAAAAAGCCACTGGCGTCACGAAACACCAGGGCCCAGCCATCTGACATGGTCAAACTCAACATCCAGGGCACCTCACCTGACCATCCTGGAGCCCTGCGTACGGAGCGAGCCCCGAGGGAAGTCGTGTCCACCCTCCTCACAACTGCAAACTGCCCAGGGAAGATTCAACCAACCATGAGTAGAACCACCGGCTACACCGTGTACACTGTGACAACCTACCTACCATATCACTCACGTATCCCTGTGGCTGGTGGCTGAAGAAAATTGGCGTCATGAACAGGATGCGAATAAGCCCCACGCCATAATCGAACAGGATGTGAATAAGCCCCTTTTTGCTAACGAGAGCTGTGTCTCATCGGGACGTTTATTCTTGCTAAAAACAGCCTCAGTATACTTTGCCAAGTTAACACTACTGATTTATTGAGATTGGAGATTGAAAACGTGGAATTTTTGGGCTTTATACTACTTTTTGATGAACTGTATGCATTTTCCAAAATGGCGCCCAACCGCCATCATTATTGATTTTTGCTGTGACATCAATCCCCAGAAGCGGGAAAACTTAAGTCTCCACCCCCTTGTGAAACAGAAGCGTATTACGTACTGTGCCACCATAGACTTGTATGCGGTGTTACTATTTGTGCCATCCCCCTTATGCAGAGGAACCTAGAGGGCGGACCCTGAGTGAGCGCAGAGGCCTAAGTGTTATAAGAGGAACCAAATTGCAGAACATAGGTTCCCAGGGGACAAGCAAGCTAGCAGTACCCCTAACAGAGAGGAGAGAAGCGGTAGCGATTCTATGCAGAGAAAATTCCTGTGTCACTGGATCTGCATCGCTGACCCAGTAAAGCTGAGTGAGTGCAAAGTCACCAAAATTAACCTTAGTCAGGACTGTCGGAAGCTACAGTCAGCCCTGTGGGATATTATATACGCCGATACTGCGCTGCTGCCGCAATTCTTAAAGGGCCAGACGCCTTACAAAACCGTGGTTGCCCATAGCAACGTGGAAGAAAAAGTGTGTAAAACTGCATTTAACTTGCATTATATTAAAAGTCTGTCATTGCCATGTCTGACTACAGCTCTAGAGAGGGAAGAGACTGATTCATCTAGAATTCTGGAATTTACCACTGGTTAAAATGGGAGGAAGTCTGAGTGGCATGTTACTTTGTCCACCTAATGTGTACCCTGCTGAAGATTTAATCAAGTGTGGATACCATAGAGGATGGGAGACCACAGAGCCACCCAACATATTAAATCCACGACAGTGGCTTCTCCAGCCACCGAGTCATGTCCTGGTGCCAGTCATTTACGCTCCTACCCCGCTGGAGACTCGACTTGACAAGAATGATAACCCTGCACCACTAGTGCCTGTGCAAAGTCTGCAGGTGAACAGTGCCACTGAAACTACTCCTGGTGCCCCTGAGCCTCCAAAAATAGTCGAAGCACCACCTGAGCCCACCAAATGTGAGCACTGCCCGGAGGTGTGCGTGGACAGGAAGGAATCCACTGATACTGCTCCATTCACTCCAGAACTACAAAAAAATCCGGAGCTTCTTGTTATGAAAGACCAAGGGTCTATCCTTTCTTGCTGTCCAGAGAATCTGTCACCTACCAGGAAAAAGCCAAGGGTTACAGAAGATAATCCAAAAGAGAGTGATCCTGCAGTTCGACGTTCTGCCACAGAAGGCCACCAAGAGATCGCAGATGAAGTTTCTGCCAGAGTTACAGCTGTAGAGAGCACCAGAGCTAGCAGTCACAACGATGAGTATGTCGCATGGCTAAAAGAAGAACTTTTCCGCCCTCGAGTATGGGACCCAGGAGGAAGATTTCAGATACCTCCTCTAAGGAGCCTCTCTACAGCATGCTGAAAAAGAAAAATCATCAAGGACTAATGGGAGTCACAGCCACTTCAGAAGATCACAAAGGACCACTAAAGGTCAGCTGCCTGCCCAATACAAGGACTTTCAATTACAGCAGCGAGTAAGAAGAAGACTTCTAACCCCACAGTGGAAACTTCGCACTGCGAGGAAAGCCACCCATTGTGGGAATTACCTACCACCTCCTGTGGATTACAATCACCTGTTCTCCTACCTCATAGAGACTTTATCTGAGATGGAACTACAATCAAATATTCATATCGTTTGGAGCTACAGAGCCAGAGTAATAGACTTTGCGTTATTCTAAGGACTCTCATCATAGACTCTTGTTTTTGGATTTGTTTTGCAACGGTCAAGTTTTGTGCCCGGAGATGGACTCTAACGCACCAGAGCCTCCGTGATGTTCTGCAACATTTAATCTTTGTGCCCAGGGAACGGACTCATGCCCTGTGAGCCTCCTGAGAAGTGTTCCTGTTTTTGTTTTTGCCCCTTTTTCCTATTTTATTATGGACTATCCTGGATTATTGTTCGCTGTACCAGGTCAGCGCCCCTGATCCCCTTTGCACCAGAGAGACTACGGCCCTTGCCACTAACGTGCCCGACATATATATATGTATTTATTATTGCATGCATGCTCTCTATTTTTGTCTTTCAGGCGACCCAACTGCGTGGCAAAATTTGTGCGCCGAGGGCGGCTTCCCGCAAACAAGGGGGGAATGCAGTGTCCCACTAACAGTGGTTCACTTTAAACTGTAATGTCATTTTACATATTGCATATTGTGTATTTGGTAAGGCTATCCATCTAGGCTGATGTAGTTATACTCCTCACCCCTAGATGGAGCTAGTCCATTCTGCTACCACCACTCTGTACAGAGGAGGGTGAAGTTGGTAGTTGGTGAAGGAAGTGGATGAGTGAGTCATCCCGGGGCTGAGGACAAGGAAAGGAAGCAAGCCTCAGTATCTGTGCAGCAGATAAATGCCACTGGAAAACCCAGCAACCAGTGAAACCAGTATTCAGACTGCAGCCAGAACAAAGTGCTACCAAGTGGTACACCAGGTGGAGGTAATCCATATTTCAGTTGTTTTGGACTCCATCATTTATAAGTTCCCAGGAAAAGCTCCACAGCCCCTGCGGAAGTTACTGGATGATAAAGTGCACTATTATCCATAAATCTGAATCACACCTTACCTATCAGGAGTGTGAACTTAATGCTCAAATTGTACCCAAGCTTGGCTGTTATTCTAGAGACTATTTATATACGTATTGCAAGTTAGAGACCCAGCCTACTTGGAAAGCCTACCATCCCAACCTTTTTATGAACTATCTCTGTGTGCATTATCTGTACCAACAAGTAGGACTCAGTAATCCAGTAAAGAGTTCCTTGTTCATTCCCAAACTGCCTCCTCATCATTACAAAGGGTGTGTCTACCTTTAAAAAGCCACTGGTGTCATGAAACACCAGGGCCCAGCCATCTGACATGGTCAAACTCAACATCCAGGGCACCTCACCTGACCATCCTGGAGCCCCGCGTACGGAGCGTGCCCCGAGGGAAGTCGTGTCCACCCTCCTCACAACTGCACACTGCCCAGGGAAGATTCAACCAACCATGAGTAGAACCACCGGCTACACCGTGTACACTGTGACAACCTACCTACCATATCACTCACGTATCCCTGCGGCTGGTGGCTGCAGGTGCCAAATCTTATAAGAGTTCTCCCCCTGGGAGGTGGTCTAGGAGATGCCGACCGCGAAGAGACAAAACAGACAGCAAGTGTTGTAAAAGTCTCCTCCTTAGGGGACACCACAATGCTTTATTTATAGTGAAGTAGCCTGGGCTAGAAGAAAGGTCTGCCCATTACATTCTGAAAATAACAACAGAGTCTTTACCATACATGTACATTACATAACCTTAAGTCATCTATTCTTATACAATGGACATATAGACCATATGGTATAGAATGGGACATGTGTTCACATATATATATATATATATATATATATATATATATTTATAGGGGAAGGAAAAGGTCACCTCTCTGTTATGTGCTAAGCTGGCAAATAATTAAGTTCACTAAAATACAGATATTTTATTGCATTCACATTTTAGATAGGAAAGGTGGAGCTGGCCCTAACTAGCCTCCCACTCCCTATACAGCTTTAGGAAAACTGTAGAATTTCAGGGCACTGCATCTCCCACTACTTTAAGGGAAGTCATCCACGGCATGCTCTTGCCACAAAGATAGGTCATCATATATATGCTACCATATTTTATCATTGTATACTTCTCCCTTTTTTCTTGCTGCAAAAGAATTTGGTTAGTTATATCAGGAGCAGGCAAACATAAATATATGTAGCAGTTAGGGGTGCACCACAAATGAGGCTAGTTGAGGGCAGGCAGTACTAGGTAAGGGCAAGAGGGACACAGCGGAAGGGCCATGGGGAATGAGCACTTATATTCTGGCAAAGGGGTTAGGTTTAGAAATTGGCATTGAGGGGCGCCTCAGGCAGCAGAACGGCTAGGTGCACCACTGGTAGCAGTATGAGTGAAAAGGGCCATAGTCATCTCTCATATGGGGACCTGGAAGCGATGGCGTGGTACAGTGGCAATAAAGTCCAGAACAGTCCATTATAATGTAAACAAGGCAAATTAGAACATCTAAGGAGGGTCAAAAGACAAGAGTCTGTTCCTTGTGTTCCTGCCGGTTGCAGAATATCACGAAGGGCTTAGATACTGTACATTAAAGTCCTCCTCTCTGGGCACATCACTTGAATGTTGCAAACAAGGTAAAGAGATCTTTATAGAGTCCTTTAGGCAAGGTTGGTGGTAGCTAACAAACAACTGAAATAACAGCAAGTCTCTTACCCTGGTTCTGTAGCTCCAAAGTGTCAGTGTCATCTTTGGAGTGGCCATTGTTCTTCCTCATGCTCAGGTGTCCACTCTGGGCAACTTGATTCCTCTTGATCTGCAGAAGACTCCTCATAGGTTGATACTGCTGGTTAACTTGGAGCTGGAGTATTTCCAACAGGAACTGGATCTGAGTCCAATAATTGTTTCCCTATGAGCATCAGTGGTTGCACTGCAGCAGACAACTTTGGTTCCCCAGATGGTTGCTCAGTGATTGTAATTTCTTCCTAAACAGTCTATTTTAGGCATAATTTGAGATGGTTGTGATGTAATACTTGAGGTGCTCTGTTTTCTTTGGTGATTTCATAGACATCTGTCCCAGGATAGGGGACAGCTGTGATGATCTCTGGGTCTCTTTCCCTTTTGCTATCCAGTTTGCTGGTACAATGGTTATCTTTTAGCCATAAATGGTCACCAATTTTAACCCCTTCGCGCCCAGCGCCATACATGTACGGCGCTGGGGCGATGCGGGCACATGGCGCCCGCTCGCGGGTGCGGCGGGCGTCATGGCCGGCAAGTCTCTGCTGTTTCTAACAGCAGAGACTTGCCGCTACTTACCGCCATCGGCGGCGTCTTCCTCGGAGATTAGATGCCGTGATCACACGTGATCACGGCATCTAGTTGCGTCTCAACCCGGAAGCATTCGCTTCCGGATGATGTACAGACACCCCATGTGGCCAATCGGGGTGTCTGTACACCATATGAAAACTGTAATCCTCGCTGGTGAGGATTACAGTTTTCAAAGTGCAATTCTTATTCTGGCCACTAGATGGCAGGCCAGGATAAGAAATGAGCAATTCATGGATTTCTGAGTCTATAAAATCCATAATTGCTCATAAAGAAAAAAAAAAAGCCACAATATATAAGCCCATATTTGAGCTTTCAAATAGTAAAAAAAAAATTAAAAAAAATGTTAAAAAATATATAAAAAATAAAAAAGATATAAAAGTTCAAATCACCCCCCTTTCCGTATAAGTAAAAAATAAATACCTAAATAACAATAAATATAGACATCATGGGTATCACCGTGACCGAAAACGCCCGTACTTTTAAAATATATAAAAAAAATTCCAATACGGTGAATTGTGTGGCGGAAAAAAGCGTCCAAATTGCGATTTGCCGTTTCTTGTCGCTTTTTTTTTCTAAAAGAAATTAAATAAAAAGTGATCAAAAAGTCATACACACCCCAGAATGGTATCAATAAAAACTTCAGATTGTCCCGCAAAAAATGAGCCCCCATACAGCTCTGTACACATAAATACCAAAAAGTTATAGGGGTCAAGATTTGACAAGGAAAAAAAAAAAAAAAAGGGCAACTTTCTAATTATTTTGTCACTATGAAAACGCAGGAAAAACTATACATATTAGGTATTGCCGGATTCGTACTGACCAGTAGAATGAAAGTAATGGATCAGTTTTAATGCACATCGAACTCTGTAAATAAGAAACCCGTAGAACTGTAGCGGAATAGCGTTTTCTTTGCAATTTCACCCGGTTTGGAATTTTTTTCCTGCTTCCCACCACACCGTATGCAATATTAAATGGTGGCGTTGGACAACTTGTCCCGCAAAAAACAAGCCCTCATACAGCTATGTGAACAGAAAAATAAAAGAGTTATGGCTGTTTGAAGGCAGGGAGCGCAAAACGAAAATGCATAACTTTATTGTTTCTGTTGTGCATTTGCCAAGCAGATTTGAACAATCTCTTGAGCATCAGATTAGCGTTTTTGATGTTCACTCACCCAATCTGTCTCCTGTAAAGGGTTGATGGCATCTGGAACCAATATGTCTAAGGTGAGGTCCACTGGTAGTTTACCTTGAGGGACAAACACAAGGCTGTATGGTGTGTGCCTAGTAGAACAATAGATGATGTTGTTATGGAGGTACATCAGCTTAGGTAGCAAAGTTGGCCAATCAGTTCTTTGGTCAGGTGATATAGCTCTCAGCATCTGAGGGCAGTGGAGGCTAATCCTCTATCAATAGGGGTTTCTCCCACTGCTCAAGTTTTTAACACATTTTCTTCATACTTTTGGTTAAGAGATTAACTTGATCTGTTAGGCCAGTCTGGAACTGGATCTTGGGCTTCTGGGCTGGCCAGAAGACTAATCTTTAGAAACATAGTAGGCCTATTCCCTGGCATTACCACAGGTTTGGCAAGTTATGGTTGGTGGTCTTTCCCCAGAATGGTGATAGCTAGCTCTTTAAAGTCTTGGAAGGTGGAATTTGAATGTTGAGTGGCCAGCATCTTTAACTGGCTCCATAAGGTTTCTGTACTGCCACCGTCGATGAACTGCTCTCTCGGAGTTTTAACATGGTTTTCTGCTTCACTGGGGTCTACATGTATAACAACCATCAGTGCTTCCTGAAAAGATAATGCAAAGTCACTGGGCTAATCAACAGGCTGTTCTTTATTGCTGAAGAATATCACCTTTATCTCAGACAGAGTCCTTACTTCAAAAGTAGTATAGAGTCTTTCAAATATCTGTTCCACCGTCCTCTTGTCTGAGTTTGGTTAGGATTTAATTTCTCTTAGTATGGCACCTTCTAATTGACTAATGAGAATTGACGAATGAGAATTGTCTTTAAAGGGGTTATCCGATTTTTAATGTAAAAAAATAAAATCAGACATTATATAGTACATAACAATCTCTTTTTAACTTAGATAGAACCAGCCCTATACATCACAGAGATCCACAGATATCCCCATTCATTTCTCTGGTAGATTTATATCAGGCTGAGTATATCAAGGGGAGTGTCTTTTCTGTTGCAGCTAAAGGGACATGCCATGCTTTCCCTATCACAACAGCAGGCAGTGAAAAGATAAAACTGAGCATGTGCAGCCATCTCAGTGAGCCAGACAAAGAAATAAGAAAAAGAACACATGAATAGGACTAAGCTACTCCTAGGCCATGTGCATCACTCAGCCTCGAAAAATGAGAGAGAAGACCACTGCATTACTGTGAGCGCTGCCGCCTTCTCAAACATCTGATCAACAGAGATCCCAGGTGTCAGACCCCCATCCATCAGATACTGATGACTAGAGATGAGCAAATTTCTAAAAATTCAATTCGAACAGTTCACCGAATTTTGCAAAAAGATTTGATTCAATCCAACTTTATTTGTGATGAATCACGTTAAAAAACAGCTATTTTCTGGCTGCTGAGAGCCTGTATAGTAGTGTAGAACACTTTGCATTGCAGAAACATGCATACAGAGTCCACTGTGCTAGTGAAACAGTACTGTGAGTCAGTATAACACACAGATAACAGGCATCACACATAGAATCACTTCCTACTTCACTTATTTGGTCAGTTATGGGGCCAAAACTGACTAAATAACTCAAGTGTGAACTCAGCCTTACAGGTCAATGTTAGAGTCAGGTATAAAGAACCATGCAGTGGCCCAAGATTGTACTATACAGTGAAAGAGCACACTCCTTTTACACTGTCGTCAGCTGATTAAAACTAGATTTCTACAGCACCTGTTCTGTTACACGCTGAGACAAGTAGTGACCCCTGGCAGAGTGGAGAGGGTGATAGCAGTAAGTTTGTGTTGACATCACTGTTTATTTTGCACTTCTTCTCATCCATCATAAGAATAACCCCCAAAAAAGGGATCCTGTCTTTTGAGCATCTCCCTTCACATGGTCAGGATTTGATCAAAAATCCATCAGTATTGCTAAGGACAAAATAAACAGGAATGGATCATCCAAACAGAGATGACACATGAATAGAATATTTGCATGTCTTCTGTGTTTTGTACCCACTCCTGCTTTTGGCTTCCAAATAATGATCCAATCCTCATGCAAAATAAGGACTGTGTGATAAAGGTTTTATAGCTGATCCAAATACAGGATCTGTTGTGTTTGTCATTTTTCCGTCCTTCTGACAGATCAGAAGAAGGGTAAAATAAATGGTGATGTCAACAAGACCGTACATGGGCAATAGCGGACCAGTGACAGAGTGGTGAGGTGGCAAAAGCATGAGGAGTAAAAACAGTGGCCCAGTCACATGTCTTACTGCTACTGCTTGTGGGTGGTTTCTTCACTGGATGGGTGAAGAAAAGTGCTCATCAGAAACTCTAGACTTAAGTTGCTGCTGATGGAGCAGGTACTGCTCCTGCCCAAGGCCCCACACCCTTCCAACAGCCATGACAGTGGAACAAGAGCACAGATGGCCCCCCCCAGATGTTCGTGAGGATGGGCGATGGCGCACATAGGCAGTGGCCAACTGACTACATAGGATGTCTCGATAGTAGTTATACTCCCTCTCAGCGAGTGTAAAAAAGGTCCCATTTGGCCTAGTAGTGAGGGTCTAACATGGTGGAGATCCAGTAGTCATCCCTCTGCTAAATTGTGACAATTCAATTGTCACTATGCAAGCAACCAAGTATGCATCAGGCCATTTGCTCAAGGGAGTCAGAGGGACTCCCTGCCTCCATCACCACTGCATACTCCCATTGTGTCTCGTGGTCATGTGCCTGGTCTTCCTCATCACCCTCTACTTCCTACTGCTCCTCCTATCCTGTCACTTCTGCAGAAAAAAACACCCATTTCTGTATACATTGCAAGTGCGTAAATGTCCTCTTCCTCCTCCAGTTCAGTTCCCACAGGGCTTGGGTGACCGTGAGATGTAGGTGTCACATATCCGGTCCCCTGGCCAGACAAATGAAGAAGTAGAATGACGTTGTTCATCCCGTAGTCCTGGCGACTGACAAATAAAGTGGCCTCCTCAAAGGACCTGATCAAATGGCAGGTGTCACGCATGAGCTGCCACTGTGTAACGTCAAAGTTACACTGAAGAGTGTCCCTGTCTGCCTGCAACATCAATAAATCATTTATGGCCTTCCTCTGCTCATATAGTCGGTTCAACATTTGGAGGGTGGAGTTCCAACAGGTGGAAACGTTGCATATGAGATGATGTTGCAGAAGAAGAGTATGCTTTGCAGTGTAAGAGTGGCTGAAGTGCATGCACAGTTTCCTGGCCATTTTCAGGATATTTTGCAGATGGGTAGAAGACATCACAAACCAATTTACAACTAGATTAACCACTCACACCATACAAGGTGCATGGCTCAGTCCTCCTTGATGCAGCTCCGACATGATGTTCTTCCCATTGTCGGTGACCATGGTTATGATCCCATAGTCTGAAACAGTGCAGGAAGCAGTGCTGTCATCTGGCCAAGTTGCTGGTGTGGCTTGGCAGCAACCACATTTACCAAGTGGGCCATAAAGGACATATATTGTTCTTGACTGTAGTTATAGCTCCACATGATGGCACTGCTGTTAACTTTAGCAGACATCCACAAGGATTGGCCCACCTTCTGTTCAACATACGAGTACAGGACAGGTACTGCCTTTTTGGAGAAGTAATGACTGCTTGGCTTGTCAGTTCTCTGAATGGTGCAGAGTCCACCGCATGGAAAGGGAGAGACTGTAGTACCAGCAACTTGGCCAGGAGCACGTTCAAATCCTGCACCATTGGATGACTGCATGCATGCTGTTGTCTATTTGCAATGACCTCTATGATTGATTGCTGGCAAAATGATTGACAAGGAGGAGGAGCATCAGGACGGTAATGGTAAGGAAACATGGCTCCCTTCTGCTGATGTGTTGGAGCCTTGACTGCAGGAAAAGAGGTGCGGGCCATTGGGTGATGCAGCATTTGCTGTGTCAGGCTGTTCCACTACATTAGTGCCACGGTTTTTCCAGGCCACTTTATGGTGACATTGCATGTGTTGATGCAGAACTGTAGTGCCAATATTGGCTCCCTGGCCACACTTCAGCTTCTGGCCAAAGATTCTGCAAATGGCAATGCTGATGTACTCCAGCAGCATGATTAAAAATTGCCATACCGCCAAGTATGGCATTTTCCACCCACCACTCCATACTGACTACCTGCTACCGCTGCCTCCTTCAACCCATGCTCCGCTACTTCTTTCCAGACAGGTAGGCTCCTGCGTAGTGGGCAGTCTACCCTGGGCATGTTTGGCTCCCAATCTCTCACTGCTGCCACCCTGCTGACTCATGGTGATGCTACCACCCTGCCGGCTCAGCCGTTGGCTGAGCCACTGCCTTATGCATGCTTCCACCCTCTTCTCCTGATGATGATGAAGCCCCCTGTTCACCTGGCTTTCATGTGTGTTTGGCCACATCATCATCCTCTACTGTCTGCATGTCACTGATGTCACCCTCACCATTCTCAGGGCCACTTGCCTGATCACTCGCAACAACAGCTTTTATGTGACTCTCATTATCAGTACATGCCCGCCTACTGGTCCTTGACAGAATGTTCTTCCCATTATCGGTGATCATGGTTCTGATCTTCAGTTGGTGAGAAGACAGACATGATTTGATTTCCCCAGTGTGACTCCATTCACTCATGCAGGCCAGGTCCAGAACAGATCTGCCTAGGTGGTATGGTGAAGGACTACTCAGAACTGTGCCTACAGTAGAGAATGAGGACAAGGTTGAGGATGAGAATGCAGAGGAGGATTTTAGCACAGGAATCCGAGCTTGAGAACGTGGCGGCGTTGTCATCACCTAGCTAATTTGCTGGTGTACCTGGGCAGGAACCGCATATACCCAATGGGACAGATATTGTCCTTGACGATAGTTACAGCTCCATACGTCGGCGCTGCCATGAACTGTACTAGATACCGGCAGGCTCAAGGACTGGCCCACCTTCTGCTCAACATATCTGTGCAGGCCTGGTCCAGCTTTTTTAGATAAGTAATGACAGCTGGGACTGTCCATCTTGGCTCGACACAAGCCATCAGTTCGCTGCAAAGTACAGATTCAACCACCTGGAAAGGGAAGGACTGTCGTACCAGCAACTTGGCCAGGAGCACGTTCAGCTTCTGTTTCTTTAGATTAGTGCATGCATACTGCTATCTTTCTGCAATCGCTTTGGTGATTGATTGCTGGTGAAATACGAGGAGGAAATATGAGGAGGGGGAGCATCGGTACCAGTAGATGATGGGAAGGAAACAAAGCTCCCTTCTGTTGAGGAGTTGGAGCCTTGACTGCAGGAAAAGGGGTGCAGGTCACAAGGAAATGCCTCAGGTTGTACCATAATATTAGTGCCACAGTTTTCCCAGGCCATTTTATGATTCAGGGTCATGGTAACATTGGCACCCTGGCCATGCTTCACCTTCTGCCCACAGATTCTAAATACATGCTGGCGTCTTCCAGCAACTTGATGAAAAATTCCCACTCCAGCAATTATGGCATTTTATCCCCACCACTGCTCCAGATCTCACAATGCTTCCACCCTGCTGGCTCACAGCCATGCTTACATCCTGCTGGCTGAGCCACACACTGCTACCCTGCCACTGTTTCACAGGCAAACTGCCAAACTCACCCACTGTTGATGATGATAATGATTATGAAGCTCCTTCTTCACCCTGTTCCCACATGCGATCGGCTACATCATCATCCACTACTGTCTGCACATCACTGATGTCACCCTCACCAGTCTCATGGTCGCGTCCCCGCGACACCTGCTCCCATGCGACTCTCATCATTGCTACTTGCTCATCTACAGGAAGAAGCAGTGGATATTTCTTCCAAATCTTGGCTGGGCATTAAACATGTCCTAATGGAAAAAGCAGAGCAAAGCTGGCAGCATAAAATACAAGAAAAAGAAAGAGCTAGGTTCAGGGCAGGTGAGGGTACATAGCTTTTTCTGGGCCATGCAAACTAAGCGTGGTGTCAGAGGAACCCACAGACTTCTGGCAGTGGGTGCTTGAAGTCATTTGAGATGATGTTGAAGACTGAGTCACCCATTCGAGGACAACTGGGTTGTTGGTCAAAATATCACCGCTGGATGACACTGGCAGCTCTGGCCTGTTACTGCAACTGCTGGTACCACCCCCCCTTCCCGTTCATTCTTCTGCGGCTACTTCTGCCGGATGTAGGAATATTTTTCCCACTGCCTGTTCCCTTGAAAAGCCCTGGCACCTGTCTGCCAGACATACTGTACTGTAACAATAATTGTGTAAGTGTAAAATAGCAGTAGTATTAGACTGCTTTTTCACCCCAATTAGAAATACAAGGCGTTATAGAATTTATCTACAAAACAATATGATCACCCCAATAGTAGTAGTAGACCACTTTTTCACCCCTCAGTTGTTAGCTTGAAATAATTCTAGCAGGACAACGATCTGAGATATGTATGTGGCGATTACTGAATCCATGAGAGGCACAGGGCTTGTTCTAGCTTTGTTGATAATATATCATCCTGCCCTATAAGATCTCTGACTATCATTTCTTAAATTAATTATGGGACCATCTCTTTAAGACAATAAAACATGATTGAAAATATGGGATAATACCTAAAAATCAAAGTTGTATGAACTGGTTTAGTTACCCTTATCAAATTCCACCTTTTATTTACCAAAGGAGCTGTGAAATATGAAAGGTGGATTCTGATTGGTTGCCAGTTCTACTTAACACCAGTTTGATAAATATACCCTTTTGTCTCTAACACATTCTAAGAGATAAGTGATGGACATTTCCTTCACGTCTCCTGAGTATTAGATTAGAGTTTGTCTCAGTAGTAGATATTCCTTATTGCATTTTACTAGAGTATATATATATATATATATATATATGTTGTTTGACACAATAACTATTTAAACCCTTATGTGAAAAGGATTTCACTGCACCAGGAAGCCTGTGAATACTCCTCAGAATATAGACGACACAACTGCATGATATATTGTTCTGTCTTGAAAATGATGAAACCCACAGCTTCTTCTCATCAGCTTTTCATGTGTCTGACCATAATTTACTTGACTCTCTGTGAAACTTTGTCATCATCGCCTATCTGTAACATGGACCTGGAAACAGCGATAGAAGATTACGAATATTACAAACATGGAGACTTTATAGTTGGAGGGATATTTACTGTTAATTTCAACATGGAAGAATTAGTACTGAACACATATGAGAAAATTATGTATTGTAATGGGTGAGTTACACTATGGAGAAAGCCCTATGTAATATTGTCTGAAGGTGAATTCTGACCCAGCAGGACCATGCACATACAGTAAAAGGCAGTAATTTTCTACCACTTTATAGTCAATATCTGGTATATAGATGGTAGATTATGTTCCTGAGATGAAATCCGAGAGTGCTAGTTGGTATGCTAGTTGGTATAAATCTGGGATATATGCATTTTTTTTCAGCCAAGGCCAAAAGCGGATCTCGCAGGAGGAGAGGTTAAAGAACCTCCTTTATATTTTACATTCCCTTTGATCCCACTTTTGGCTTTTGACTTGAAAAGAAATGCATCAAAAACCACAATGGTGCCCCCCCCCCCTCAAAACCCATCTATATGAAACTATACTAATATGGAAAATCAAAACTATTACAAAAAATCATTATTATGTCCATTATTGTGTTAAAACTTCATCTACAAATGAGTAGATTTACACTTACATAGTACATTGATAGTACACTTGGGGTTTGTTGAGCAGTAATGACAGATTTCTGCCTATCAGCACCACTTATGTGCTATGAATTAGAGATAAGATGATCGGTATGAGAGAAATAGAGAATCTTTGGGTCAATTCAGACCCCAAACTAATTTTAGGAGATTTGTTCAGTACTAAGAATGAAGATACAACAAGAAGTAATTGGATTACTAGGTTCATAAATCCGGTATCCGAATCAACTCCCGATTCGCTTGCATTGTATTGTACTTTGTTTTTGTACATTTTGCGACAAATTATGTGTAGATGAAGTCTAATGGCAGGAATTCTATGCTGAGGAGTTCTAGGATTTTTTTTTTTTTTTTTATATTTGCATTCATTTTATACATTGTTCAATCTTGGTAAGGCTACTTTCACACTTGCGTTGTAAGGATCCGTTTTTGAGATCCGTCACAGGCTCTCATAAACGGTCCTGAACTGATGAGTTTTGTCATAATGCTTTCTGAATGGAAAAGGATCCATTCAGAATGCATCAGTTTTGCTTCAGTTCAGTCTCCATTCCGTTTTGGAGGCGAACACTAAAACGCTGCTTGCTGCGTTTTGGCGTCCGCTTGAAGAAACTGATCCAAACGGATCCGTCATGACTCAATGTAAGTCAATGGGGACGGATCCGTTTTCTCAGGCACAATAGAAAACGGATCCATCCCCCAATGACTTTCAATGGTGTTCATGACGGATCCGTCTTGGCTATTTAAAAGATAATACAACCGGGTCCGTTAATAAATAATTCAGTTAAAATGATCTTCTTCATAGGCCACTCATATCAAACTATAAATACTTTTTGAACTTTCAATTTGCTATTGAGGAAGTCAATAAAAATCCAAACATTTTACCCAATGTGACTTTAGGATTTCATGTATTTGATTCTTGTACAAGTGTTAATAAAGCTGTGAAAAGTGTGATACAAATATTATCAGGATCAGGAGCGGCTATACCTAATTATTACTGCATGGGAGAAGATAACATTGTAGGTTTTATTGGAGATCTGTTATCTGTAACCACTCTGCCCATAGCACGACTGCTGAATGTGTACGGATACACACAGGTAAGAAACATGTATAAAGCACAAGGGCTCTGACTGGACAGCAGTAATTTACCCTCATCCTCACTTCCTGGAGTAGATGTTACTACTTACTGTATGCACAATAAGCGATTTTTTTAAAGGGTTCACGCACATGCAGCAAAGCTGGGAAGATTTGTAAATTGCCTGAATAACATAGCAACACAAGGACAGTCTGTGATTGCCTTTTACAGATTTTTAGCCCATGTCATTTCTACTTTATAGATCCAGCCTCTAGCCATTAAAAATATTGGGATTAAGCCAGGCGAAAACCACTGCATGGAGTGATTTTTTTCTGGCCATATCTTCACCGATTCCCATAATACTCAATGCAGCCAGCAGACATTGCTTGGTTCCCATTATACTCAATGTGGCCAGTGGACAACACTGGACCCAGATAGCTCCGGCACGCTGTTCTCTGCCGCAACTAGCCTTATAGTTTAAATGGTTGTAGCAGATAGCGGCATTGGACCCACTGTGCCAACTAACCTGTTTGACTTTGGGCAAAACCTAAGGGTGTTGTCCTAGCGGTTCCCTGATAATCACCCTTTAACCCCTGTACAGAGATCTGTACGTTGCCACAGGGAACCAACCAGGACACTACCTACTGGAGTAGTCCTTGTGTAGTTGGCTGCTGACCTGCAGGGATCGGAGAGAATTATTTTTTATTATTATTATTATTATTATTATTATTATTATTATTATTATTATTATTATTATTATTATATCTTTCCTTCCAGATCAGCTATGGAGCTACAGATCCGCTGCTCAGTGACAGGACCATGTATCCATATTTGTTCAGTACAGCTCATAGTGACCATGTCTACTTCTCTGCCGTTTTAATGTTACTGAAGCATTTTTCATGGAACTGGGTTGGCATTATCACTAGCGCTGATGACAGTGGAGAGAGAGAGAGCCAAACCCTTTCCTCATTTCTTAATAGTCATGGAGTCTGCATAGAGTTTACAGTGACATTTTTTTCTTCTTTTTCTTTTACGGACACTTTAAAAAGCAGAAGCAAACAGGTTGCAACTAAGAAAAAAAAGGAGATTATCTCCAGTTCTTCCACTAATATTATCCTAATATGTGGAACGGTTTCTTTATTAATTATGAAAATTTTGGAGCTACCTGATAATGTTCTGAATGCCAAGACTTTTATCCTTCCACCTAGTTGGTTCACAAATACTGAAATACTGGAAAAATCTTTTATGGCATTTAATTGTTGTCTGGGATTTGTCCTTAATATGGAACCTGGAATGAGCTATAACTACAGTAAGGAACTATCAATGAATCCACACACTACTGGTGACATGAAAAATTATCTTAAGAATGTCCATCCTTCCAAATACCCAAGTGATAAGTTACTTGAAGAGATCTGGATGATAAGTTTTAGATGTTTGTCACCAAATAAATATAAAAACAAATTGATTGAAATATTGTATAAGGAAAAACTACGTGAGTGTTTGGGAGAAGAAGACATAAGTCGGGTCCCTTATGTTTTACTCACTATTGGGTCTCCCGTTGTGCACTGGGCCTTAATGGCCATAGTTTATTCATTAGATTCTATGATTGCACATCATGGAATAGAGTTTTATAATAATAGAAAGAAAAAGTCAAAATTTAGATATAAGGTACATTTTTGAATGTGATTTATTTTTTTTTGTACTTTTTGTTTTATATTTTATTGTTGTTTCACCTTAGAACCTATTTAAAACCTATTCCAGGAAATTCCAACACTGGGGATATATATATATATATATATATATATATATATATATATATATATATATGCTGAGTGTATGTATGTGCATTTGTATCTCTGATAAAGGAATCCGCACAGTCACATTTGCAATCACAAAATTTGGCACACAGGTACATCTGGTGTCCAGGAAGGTTTTAGGGTGTCCAGGAAGGGTCTCAGCTGTCTACCTTGTACGTACCACGTATGCACCATTCCTGAGATATTCCCAAAAAGTGCATTAGCCAATAGAAGCCTGCATGTGTTTTTCATATCCCAACTGACATATACACAGTCACATGACCCTTATGAGCCAATAGAAACTGGCAAGCCCTTAGTCTCCATATACACACAGTTTTACACCCGGTTTCTATAACAACCCAGACGTTTTTCTGCACTGCTGTAGATAAACTTTAAAGGGGCAGGGTACTGTGGATGACACTGGGAGTGGTGGGCTGTGGAGGTCACATTTAAGGGGGCAGGTAGGGTGGCCATTCAGGCCACCCTCAAAAGACAGATTTAAAAACCCTGCCCCCAGGTCCTGCTAACCAATGCCCCTTACCAAGTTAGGTCACGCCCCCTACCACACCACAGCTGGCAGGGATTGAAAAATAAAGGTAAAAATCAACTTCTGTCAGCTGCACGAATGGGAGGGAGGGTGATTTTCTCCCTGCAGCACATGCTCAGACAGCACTGTGTGAGTGAGTTGTTCAAAAGGACATCCCTCTATCTGTCCAGGCCCTGCACCAGATGGAGGACAGGGAGTCTGAAAGCTAGACTGTCTGGCCTAAAAATGGACCTCAGGCCACCCTAGTGGCAGGCTGCTGTGGAGGTCACAGATAGGGAACGGTCTGCTATGGAGGTCAGTGTTAAGGGGCAGATTGCTGTAGAGGCCATTATTAAAGGGGTGCAGTGTTGTGGAAATCACTATTAAGGAGATGGGGTACTGTGGAGGTCACTAATTAAGGTGCAGCCGCTGTTGAGGTTACTGTTAAAGGGGCAGGGAATGGTGGAGGTCACAGTTCAGGAGACGGTCTGCTATGGAGGTCAGTGTTAAGGGGCAGGGTGCTGTAGAGGTCACTGTTAAGGGGGCTGGGTGTTGTGGAGGTCACATTTTAAGGGAACTAAACTCTTTGGAGGCCACTGTTAAGGGGTTGGGTTATTGTGAAAATCACTGTTAAGGAGCCGAGATGGAGGTCAATTATAAAGAGGCGGCCTCGGTTGAGGTCACTGTTAAAAGGGAGGGTGCTGTGGATGTTACTGTTAAGGGGGCAGGACACTGTGGAGGTCACTGATAAAGAGGTGGGCACTGTGGAGGTCACTGTTAAGGAAAGAGGGGACTGTGGAGGCCACTATTAAACGGGCACTGTGAGGTCACTGTTAAGGGAGTGGAGTACTGTGCCAGTCACTGTTATAGGAGCAGTCGCTGTGGAGGTCTCCATTAAGGGGCCAGGAATGGGGGAAGTCTCTGTTAAGGGGGCTGTAACCTGTGGTCAGTTTTAAGGGACAGGTGCTGTAGAGGTCACTGTTAAGGGGGTGCTGAGGAACTCACTGCTAAAGGGGAAGGCTGCTATTAAGGTCAAAGTTAAGAGGCTGGGCTGCTGTGGACGTCCCATTTTAAGGAGACGGGGCACTGTGGGTGGTCAGTGTTAAGAGGTGGAGGGCTGTGGAGGTCAATGTTAAGGAGGCAGGGTACTGTATATGCTGTTATAGTGAATATTGTCAATATCTTTTAATGACACACACAAACATTAAATTAAATAGATGAAATATACCTGTGTGAAGTCAAGTCCTTCTGCTAGTATATATGTGTATCTAATATAAAAAGCTGAATGTAAGTATGTGTGTATATCTGCTAAAGGAATCCGCACCATTGCATTTACAATTCCGAAATTTGCTTCACAGGTTCATCAGGGGTCAGGGGAGGTTTTAGACCGGGTCTCAGCTCTCTAGCACATACCGTTCCTGAGATATTGGCAAACAAATGCAAATATAATACCATCACATGACCTTATAGCCTATAGAAGCCTTTAGGTCTTTTTACTCATATCCCAACTGCCATACAAATGGTCACATGACCTTTATCAGCCAATAGAAGCTTGTAGGTCCGTAGTCTCCACATACACACAGTTTTCACCTGGTTTCCTTACCACCCCACCATTTTTCTTTACTGCTGTAGGTCAGCTTTTAAGGGGTAGGGCGCTGTGGATGACACTATTAAGGGAGCAGAGGGCTTCGGAGGTCACAGTTAAAGGGAATCTTTCACCTGATCTGAATGTCATTATGCTAAAGCGGGGCGTGCCGGAGGATGGAAAGGGAAGGTTTTGCTTTTCAAATCGCCCGGGGGCTTGGGCTCCTTGCTGTATAAACAAGCTTCCAGGCACTTGAGGGGGTCATTTACATATGGAATAAAAGTGTTTTTTGGATGAATACACCGTGGGACATCCTTAACAAAGGTATTGTTTTAATGTGGATAAGGTGGTCTATAGCCTGATCTAAGCAGTCTATGACTGACTGATTCCCTTTAAGGTCACGTATGAAGCAGGGTCCTTCTGCTAATATATATACATATATTAGGCACATTCATTACACAAAAGCACACATTTAATTATCACTGCTTAACAACTAATGTCCAATAATACAACACCTAAAGGGGTTTCCCAAGACTTTTTAATTTTTTAACTAATAACTTATTTTCTGAATAGGTTATCAGTATTTAATCAGTGGGAGTCCTGGGTATCAATTTTTAGAGAAGGCACTATCACTCACTGTAGCTCCATGGCTTTTTCTCAATTGACCAAGCTCAGCGCTTTACATTGTGTAGCGTCTGTGCCTGATATCTCCGCTCAGCTCCATTCTCTTCGAAGGGGCTGAGCTGCGCCTAGACCATGTGACTGATGAACATAACATCACATGGCCTAGGCAATGCTGCCCTCTTAAATAGCTGAGTAGCAGGGTTCCCAGTTGTCAGGCCTCCACCAATCAGATAGTGATGCTCTATCTATTTTTCATCAGTAAAATCCCAGAAAACTGGAACAAAGTTTTATGCAAATCAACTTCAGATGTTTCATCCAAAGTCAATTAATAAATTAATAAATATAAATAATAAGTTAATAAGTATAATCTAAAACAGACAAGTCACATACAGAATAAATAATAACCAATTATATGGCTTGTACAATACAATATGGGAGGATTCCGGTGATGTTGTAGCACATGGCCAACACTTCATGGTGATACAATACAGAGATAGGCCTACAACATCCTACCGGGATGATGTTCAATGGCATTCCAATTAACTGTCTTTTGTGCACCAGGTTTATACCTTTCAGCCCCTCTTCCTAAGGATATTCAGTGTGCAGCATGCATGTCTCTGAGATAATCACTCAGGAATGTGGTCTTTTCAGCACAATGGGGGGGGGGGTAAATGTGTTTGATATCTAACTATCCATAAAGGTTCCTTTACATGGTACGATGTTCAAGCAGAATGGACAATCTGCAGATTGCTCACAAAATGCACCAGGTCATTTACATGCAGCTATCTCCTCCAGCTACTGTAGAGTATGTTGAGGAGTGATTGCTAGTTCCACTGCTCTTCTCCATACAGACTCGTTTCCTGGCAGCAGATTGTGTTTACACAGCACAATCTACTATCAGAAAACATGGATTTTTTATGCTGAACTAACAATCCAATTAACCGATGAAAGAGTATTTTTACACCAGTAAAAATTACTAGTATTTCATTTTTGTATTTTTTATCTGTGATATGTGCACTGAGCTGTCAAGAAAGTTAGTATAATTGTTTGTGAAATAAAAACCCATTAACACAGTTAACCACAACCACTTTCCCACTCATGTTTTAAAAGTGGAGACAGTGGTTTAAAAGTCCAGAAAGTCACAAGTGCTTCATTTTATGACTTTTTAAAGTCAAAATTCTGAAGTGAAGGCATGATAATTAAGGGATAAAATGTGTAAATTAATCTGTGTTCTGCCATTTTGTAAATTCAATCCCAGACAGAAATGGGTTATTAGATTGGCAGAAACCCTTATTAAAGTGACTTATTAAAGTTATTTATATTTTTTATATTAGTGTAATGGTAATTTTAAAAAATGCTGAAATCATTTACTTCTTATATGTCGGTATTAACATTTTACCAAAATGTATTATTATCATTATTTATTATTATTATTATTATTATTATTATTATTAGCTAAACCAATATTTAAAGGAATTTGATTATAAAGTCTATTCAGGAGAGAAATTTTACTTTGATGACAAGGGAGAACTGAATACAATATATCTTATCTATAACTGGGTCAAGATGTCATCTAAATCATCTAAATATACCCGTGTGGGTTCTATCACACCCTGGGCACCACCAGACCAGCAGGTTTTCATCAATATCAGTGAAGTAACCTGGACGATGAAAGAGGTTGGAACATAATTTATTTTATGTATTTATTTTAAATAATTTGGTGATTGTTGATGTTCCCATCTCAGACAATGAGAGCATATCTCTAGGATATAGCCCCATTGTCTGATAGGTGTGAATCCCCATTGTCGGATAGGAGCTACTGTAGTAAGTGCAACCGCCCTCTATTCATTTCTATGGGGCCACCGAAAATAGCCGAGCACTGATTCAGCTATTTCTGTCAGCTCAATTGAAGTGAGTGAAAGTGGTGGCCACCAATTGAGGTGCACTCCCATTCATTTCTATGGGGCCAAAGGAAATAACTGAGCCAGCCGTTTACGAGATAGATTCAAGTCCCAGAGGTGAGGCCTGCACCTATCAGGCAATTGTGGCATATCCTAGTGATATGGTCCCATTGTCTAAAAAGGGAATACCCTTTTAAAGGGAGTCTTTCACCTGTTTTACACCAGCATAACTAAGAACACTGCCCACAGAAGATTGCAGACACATCCCAGACATACCTGTGTGCACTGTGTGTCTGTATTACATGTCACATCCCAGACATACCTGTGTGCACTGTGTGTCTGTATTACATGTCCAGGAAAAGCACTTTTATTCTGCTGGAAAACAGCTCTGCTGCTGCAAGTGCCCAAAGCAAACCAGACTGAAGAGGGGAGGGCTGCTTTAGCTGCTAATATCTTGGCATTGGTAGCAGATGGAAAAATGGTTCTGACTAGAGAAGAGCGAACATGCTCGTCCGAACTTGGTGCTCATTCGAGCATTAGGGTATTCGCATATGCTCGCTACTCGGACGAGCATATCGCGATCCTCGAGGAAATGGCAACTTCCTCTTCCTGCATGTTAGCCGCCTTTTTCAGCCAATCAACATGCAGGAGAGTCTTTGGTACCTCCTAGCATCACGTGGGGCCCCTACAAGTTGATAGTAGGGATTGGCTGGCCAGATCAGATGACCTAGGAATAAAAGAATCTGGTCCCGAGCTGCTCGCGTCATATGCCGTCTGCATGAGATTAGGGATAGAGCTGCTGTCTGTCAGGGAGAGTGTTAGGGCCTGAATTTAGTTAGGCAAGAATCACCCACAAAGAACCCAACAGCCCTTCTAAGGGCTACAAGCACCTTTTATTTTTTTGTCTCCTCCTGGCTGCTGGCTGGGACTTGTAGTGCAGCTACCGCCATTTTGGCTGCACACTGTTAGGGCGTGAAATTAGAATCTGGTTAGGCAGGAATCATCCACAAAGAACCCAACGCTCCTTCTAAGGGCTACACCGACATTTTTTTTTGTCCTCCTCTCAGCTGCTGGCTGGGACTTGTAGTGCAGCTACCGCCATCTTGGCTGCACACTGTGCACTGTTGGCAGAAAGGGGACAGCACATGGTCCACACAGACCCCAATGAAATTGCCCAAAGTCCTCTCAGTACTCATTTTTGCTGCTGCTGTACCTTGGCTTGCTGGGATCTGTAGTGCAGTCTAGGGAATACGTTTTGTCACTCAGTTATATAAACTACAGTCCAGTGAACAATTGTGAGGTGTGCAATAAACTTGCCGCAGTCTAGAGAATAATTTTTTTCACTCAATTATATAAACTACAGTCCAGTGAACAATTGGGAGGTGTGTGATACACTAGCCGCAGTCTAGAGAATAATTTTTTTCACTCAATTATATAAACTACAGTCCAGTGAACAATTGTGAGGTGTGTGATACACTTGCCACAGTCTAGAGAATAATTTTTTTCACTCAATTATATAAACTACAGTCCAGTGAACAATTGTGAGGTGTGTGTGTGATACACTAGCCGCAGTCTAGAGAATAATTTTTTTCACTCAATTATATAAACTACAGTCCAGTGAATAATTGTGAGGTGTGCGATACACTAGCCGCAGTCTAGAGAATAATTTTTTTACTCAATTATATAAACTACAGTCCATTGAACAATTGTGAGGTGTGCCATACACTGAGCAGTTGCTCTGTCCCGATGCCCAAAATTTAGAACTTTCACAGTCTGTGGGTGATGAGAGTGTGGACTTAGTGCAAGTGAAGTGTGTGAAGAGGTGTTGGATGATGATGATAATGAGACACGGTTGTCAGACAGTGACGTTGTTGTCAGGGCAGTAAGTCGGAGGGGGGAGCACAGTGAGGAATGGGAGGAAGAGCTGGTGGATGATGAGGTGACTGACCCGAGCTGGGTTGGTAATCAAACTCAAGACAGTGCTTCTGAAGTGGAGGCAAGTGCAGCACCAGAACAGGTTGGAAGAGGCAGTGGGGTGGCCAGAGGGAGAAGCAGGGCCAGAGCAGGTAGATCAGCAACTGTTTCATGGAGTCAAGTTTCCGTGCTGAGGCCTAGATGTTCGCAAGTCTGGAGGTTTTTTAAAGAAAGTGAGGATGACCGACGGACTGTTGTGTGCAACCTGTGTCACACCAAGATCAGCAGGGGAGCCACCACTACCAGCCTAACCACTACCAGCATGCGCAGGCATATGAGTGCTAAACACCCGACTCAGTGGAACCAAGGCCGTCCACCTCCTGTGGGTCACACCACTGCCCCTTCCCCTGTGTCACATGCTGGCTCGGCGAGTCCACCCCCGCCCAGGACCCCGGCATAAGCGCCTCCCGCCCTACAACCACCCATTCACCTGTAGGATCCTCCACAACCTCCACCAATGTGTCCCAGCGCAGCGTTCAGCTGTCTTTGCAGCAGACATTTGAGCGCAAGCGCAAATACAATTCCAGCCACCCACATGCCCAAGCCCTAAACGTCCACATCTCCGAATTGTTGAGCCTGGAGATGCTGCCCTATAGACTGGTAGAGACTGAGGCTTTCCGCCACCTGATGGCGGTGGCTATCTCTCGGTACTTGGTCCCCAGCCGCCACTATTTTTCCCTATGTGCCGTCCCAGCCCTACACCAGCATGTGTCAGAGAACATCATCCGTGCCCTGACCAACGCGGTTAGTGATGAGGTCCACCTAACCACGGACACGTGGACAAGTGCTCGTGGGCTGGGACACTATATCTCCCTGACAGCACATTTGGTTAACTTGGTAGAGGCTGGGATCGAGTCTGACCCTGGGGCCACTCATGTAATGCCCACACCAAGGATTGCGGGGCCTACCTCGGTCACGGTTTCTCAGACTTATTATGCCTCTTCTTATCCAACCCCTCCTCCTCCTCCTCCTCTTCGCACAGAAACGCTGAGCCAACAGACAATGTTTCTGAGGGCCAACTGGCGCTCTATACAAACAATGTTTACAGAGGGCCACCTACAGGCCCTCTCTCCAATAAATTTTTTAGTAGCGTCAAATACAGACACTCAAAAAAACAATTTTACATGAGGGAGTGTCTCTTCGTCTGCCATCATGTTCGGCCAGGCTGTCCGTAGGTACACCACCTCTGTTGTCCGCAGAAGCGGCCACTATGAGGAAGGCCACTGCAAGAACATCCCCTTTTCAATTGAGAACAAGTGGAGACTTGTAGGAGGATGACACTTTTCTTCGGCAGTGGATTCACCTTCCCCTTTATCATTGCCATACAACAGTTGGTGAAAAAGTAATTGGCAATGATGAAGAAAATGTAACGGTGCAGTGGACAGTCTGTGAAGCAAACCTATATATTCCCACCATGCCAGGAGCCATGGGTTGTACATAAACTAATAACATGAAAAAAAAAATAAATAAATTTTACAGGAGGGTCAACTACAGACACTCCAAAACAATTTTTTAGGAGGGTCAACTTCGGACACTCCAAAACAAATTTTTGGGAGGCTCACCTACAGACATTTGACTGCAATCTCAGTCTAATCAAGGCATTGGTGGTGTCACTGCCATGCTGTGTCAGGCTAAATTTTTGGGTGCTTCACCTGCCACCTGAGTCTAACTTGGTCACTATGGGTTCACCGCCATGCTGTGTCAGGCTACATTTTTGGGTGGTTCACCTGCTACCTCAATCTAACTTGGTCACTTGTTGGTGTCACTACGCTGTCACCATGCTGTGTCAGGCTTATGCCTGCGTCATGGGGCGTGGGATAGCACAGCAGTTCCAGCATGAGCAGTGGTGTCACCTGCAGGCAGTGATGGACCTTCGTTGCACCTAGTTGGGTGCTTTCCTAACATGTGCCAGCACATGTGCCTTGCCCATCTTGGTCTGGGTCAGCACAA
This sequence comes from Rhinella marina, assembly GCA_900303285.1. Lineage (NCBI taxonomy): Eukaryota > Metazoa > Chordata > Amphibia > Anura > Bufonidae > Rhinella > Rhinella marina. The sequence goes on from ONZH01004234.1 coordinate 51,821, forward strand.
TTCCCTTGAGGGTCACCACCAGGCTGTTGCCCGAGAATTTGGGGTAATGGTGGGATTAGGCAGCCTCAGAGGCATCCATGCATGCTGCCCCTGCTGTTTTCTGTCCATTTCTGTGGTGTTTCCATAATTTTCTGAGGTTTCCAGGTTTTCACCCAGCCTTCCCTAGGCAGAGCCTCGGTCCCCTGCAAAAAATGCTCAAGGCTCCCATTGACTTCAATGGGGTTCGTTATTCGAAACGAGCACCCGAGCATCGGGAAAGATTTGATTCGAATAACGAGCACCCAAGCATTTTAGTGCTCGCTCATCTCTAGTTCTGACCTTCTTTGAAAGCAGGCACTCCAAGCTTTCAAATGATAACAAAGGCACAGCATTATATCTACTATATCAGAAGATATAGCTGTTAGAAATCAAGTGTTTTTAGTTTCACTTTCAGCTGGGCACTTGGGAGATGTTTTCCTGCAGAACAAAAGTGACATGGAATACAGACACAAAGTGCACACAGGTATGTCTGGGATATGTCTGCAATCTGCAGCGGACCAGCCATGGGGGCATGTGTGAGTGTTGGGGATGTCACAGTGATAATGGTGCCGGTGGTTATATTGCTCACAGTTTGGTGACTGCTTCTCCCTGGGCCGGCGTGCAGGTGTGTGAAAGGGGGACACCATTCCCTTCGAGGCACTCTCTGGTTTTCAGGGCTCTGCCGGGTGGTAAGGAGAGGTGCCCTTGGTGGTAGTGTATTAGGGTGTCAGTTGGCAGGGTCCCTGATAGATGTTGTGATGCCAGCACCTTGCGGTGCAAATAGGTGAACAGTAGAAAAGATGAGGAGACACGTGAGTTGCAAACTGTAGGAACTTTACTGAAGATAGATCCACATTGAGGTACGGGTTTTTCATACAGAAAAGGCTTACAGTAAGTTGATGCTGTAGGTTTCCTGAACAGGCTGGATAAAAGATGTGCCTCAATACTTGCTTCTGGAGTCAGAGAAAAATAAATCCTTATTGTTTCTTAGTTTAGTTCAGTCTTTAGTAACACAGCCAGTTTTAGGTACTTCTGGTGAGCAGGGTCCACACTCTCCGGAGTGGTAAATTGTGGATAAAGACGACTGAGCTCTAATCATCTGGACGTGTGGAGCTTCTCCTGGTCACATTGGCAGTGGGGTCCATAAACAGTAGGGATGCTTTACCTCCACCTACACTATATCCTTTCAGCTTTTGGTCTGTCTGAAGTGGCTCTAAAAAGGTTAGCCAAAAGATCCCTCAGCTAGGTTGAAGCCAAGGGCTAGCAGGGCAGCTGCCTTTTCTTATCTCACACTCCTCTGGTCAGCACTGGTTCTCAACTAAACCGGTTCTAACCTGAACTTGCCACAACCTATAGTACATATATGTGGTGTTACAGCACCACCTAATGGCGAGAAAATATGAAAGTAGTGTACCAGCCTGTTAGGATTTCTACAGCATTTAAAATACATGAATGGCATATTAACAATAACATGACATTTGTAGTGCACACTATAAGTCGGACACTGCAACTATTCTGTGGGGCACTGCTGTTAGTTATATAGGTGAAAAACAGGTGAAAGACTCCCTTTAAGATTTAACTTTACATATCATCTGGTTTACACATTACTGTTTTTATATATTTGCTTTTGTTTCCATGTTACCTAAATAGCTTTACATTTTTAAATATTTAAACCACCTATATTAGATTTTTCAAGTGTTTATGTACATTAATGTTGATGATTATGGCTTATAGCCAAGGAAAACCCAAAGTTCATAACCTCAGAAAATTAGAATAATTAACCCCAAACACCTGCAAAGGCTTCATAAGCCTCTAAAAAGGTCCCTTAGTCTGGATGTCAACTTATTTTTTTTTTTGAAGATCCACAGTTTACGGACCACAAAACACATACGGTCGTGTGCATGTAGCCTTAGAATCATAAAAAATACATAATAAAAAACATGTAAATTGGCACTGACAAGCAAGAACCATAAGAAGATATCGAAATAGGGTCAGCTGTAAGTATACATAAAAGAAATAAAGGAAGGCGTTGAGTGCATATCAGTAATCTACCTGCCACGTGGCACCCCCCCCCCCAAAAAAAAGAAAAAAATAGAAAAATGTATTATCCAGAGCGAAACACGGGGTGTCTTGGAGGTGCCATTCATCTGGGTCTGAATTTTATATGCTCTGGATAATTCATTTTTCTCTTATCCTCTTCTTTCATTTGTTTTATGTATACTTACAGCTGTCCCTATTTCGATACCTTCTTGTGGTTCGTGTTTGTCCGTGCCAATTTACATATTTTTAGCATCTGTAGTCACTTTTTGATTTATATTTTGGCCCTTTTTCATAGATGTATTCTATTTTTAAATATTTGAAAAAATGACGAATGACGCAGTCAATTAAACACATGTACGATGCTTACAATAGTTATTAACTTTGTATTCTCTTTGATATACTGTTCTCTACAGGTACCAAAATCTCAATGTTCAAAGCATTGTCCTCTTGGTAGCAGAAAAATAAAGAATAATAGGAGACCTATCTGCTGTTATGACTGTGTTGTCTGCTCTGATGGAGAAATTTCCAACATGACAGGTTCAGTCCATCCGTATAACAAAATTGTGTATTTGGAAATATTTTGTGTTGATAGGAAAAAATTGCTTATTATATTATAAATTATTTAAAAAATGTAGCAGAAATCAGTGTAGAAATCAGATTTCATTTATTGTAGAAATATCAAAAAGTTAAAAATATGTTTATGGGCTAATGCAGATGAACGGAAGAGCTCCGTATCAGTGCCGCCAACGGCCAATAGTGGTCCACAATGCACTGGCACCCATCAAATGGTGTGTATATTGTGCACACATCCAGTGCCGTATATTGCAGACCAGCTGTTTACTGTCCACAATACAGGCACGAAGCCCTTACATTTGTGTGCATGAGCCCTATTAGAAATAAGAGAATTGATTTTTTTCTTGGGGGCGGGGGGAAACAAAAACAAAAACAAAAAAAAATATTAGAGAGAAAGAAAAGTCCTAGGAGTCCTCTGAGTGTCATATAAAAATTTTCAGGGTAGAACCAAAGTCTAATTTTGAGCAATTCGCTCATCTGTAATGTGTCCATTTGTGTGCTTACAGTGTAATAATTATTATTTATTATTGGCTACTTAGCTATGGCTAATCTCTGCTCCATTGTGTTAAAGTTTTGATGCCTGTTCATCCTGGTTAAGAACAACTAGACAAAATTGTCGTGTTTTTATTTAAAATTCAATTGTGAGCACAGCTTAATTATACAACTATCATAATCTATTGCTGTTAAACTTTTCAGGACTTTTGAGCTAGATATTAGTTTTGAGTGGATTCAAAGCGTGGAAGTGGAATTTGATCCAAATTTCAGGAAAAATTTGATTTGCTGCGAGGCCAAATTTCCTTCTGCTTCGTGGTAGCAAATCAATTTTCCTTGAAATGGAGGTAAAAATTTAAAAAATCATACTCACCTGATTTGTTTGAGTCAGAAGAGGCTGCGGTGCCCATCTTGCTTGAAGATCTAAAGCAAAATCCCATGCGCAGTCGCGAATATTGTCCCCTTGCCGACCAATGTGGTGGCATCATCATGAGCCGCATCGGTTTTCGCCCTGGATCTTCATTCAAGATGGCAGCAGCTGGTTCTTCACAATCAAATGGATGAGGTAAGTATAATTTTTTTATTTTTTTTTATTTTATATTTTAACCCATAGGATACCAGCATCAAATCTGTATGGCACTGCAGGATGTGACTAGAGTCTCAGCTCCATACAGGTACAGCTGGCTGATCAAGTGGGTGCAGGAGCTGCACCTGTCTGATTAATGGCACAAGCCCACCTGTCATTGACAGCCGAGACCCTACTGTATATACCAGCAGCGGTAAATAATATGCTGACATATTAACCCCCTGCAATCAGTGCTGACCAGGGCTTGTGGAGGGTACAGGCGCCGTCCACATCTCGGGACCGCATTCTGCAGTGAAAGGGATTCAATGGCTGGGAAGGCAGCCAGATGCCTTGCAGAGGCATTGGGGCTTGCCTTTTACGGAATCCTAGGAGATACAGCCCCAAGGATAGTTCAATGCAGGACAATACAGCATTGTATTGTACTACATTGAAACAGGGATAATACCCTTAAAAGTTGAAGTCCCATAGTGGGACAAAAAATGTAAAAAAAAAGTTAAAGGCTATGTACACCATTGGGGGCAGCTGCAATGAGGGACAGTGTTAAGCTTTTGTGCGGGATTTAAAATCTGTTGGTGATCTATAGCCATTCTTTGAGGGTGCAATATACCTCCTTTATACCTGTGTCATAGAAATACAATACTTAATCTGGCTGTTGATTCTGTTGGTGACCTATAGCCATTTTTTGGGGTGAAGTACACCTCCTTTGCACCGGTGACACAGAAATACAATGGTTAATCTGGCTGTTACTTCTTTGGGTGACCAGTGGCCATTTTTTGGGGTGTAATACACAGCCAGTATCCATGATACAGAAATACAATATGTAATCGGTCTGTTAATTCTTTAGGTGACATAAACTTATTTCTTGGGGTGATATACACTTCCGTTGCATCCATGATACAGAAATACAATAGGCAATCTGCCTGCTAATTGTGTTGGTGGGGCCTAGGGATATGGCCTTGGTCGTGGTGCTTCTGGAGTTGATGGTGTTGGCAAGGTCCACACGATCACTGATACATGGACCAGTAAGTATGGGCCCACTAGGTAAATGTTGTGTCAGCTGGGCCTGAGGCGGAAAGCGCTTTGGCATCTGTACTACCGCCACCGAGGATTGCCAGACATTTCTTGGTGCCTCCTGTTGCCATATCCTCACCCAGTCAGCGTAACACCTGCATCACCAAATTCAGCACAGCCAGTAGGAAACAACAGCATGCTGTTCTGAAACTCTACTGTTTGGGGGAGACTTGTGTGCCAGACTTGTGGAGGGGCATGGAAGAACAGAACTATGAGTGGTTTACGATAAGGGGAAAAATCTTGCCGCAGCTCTGGGCCTAGCTGGTTTGATGCACATCCTTTGCCTGATGCATGTGCTAAATTTGGTGGTGCAGAGGCCCCTGAAAAAATTACCTTGAATTGTCAGAGCTTCTGCAGAAAATGCCCACTTTTGGCATTCTCACCCTGTTGCTCTCCTGTCTGTGCTGCAGCAAAATTTCTACCTTTCCACTCACCACCTCATATACAATGATGCTATGGCTCTCCTGTGCAGTGATCAGAGAAGCCTTTGGCATTCTTTGTGAAGGCCAGGGGGCTGCTGCATAGTATTTTCTATGAAGCCCTGGCCTGTAAAAGGGTTCCATATGAAACTAGCAATTTTCTCATAGACTCCAATGCAAGTGTATTGGAGTCTATGAGAATAACAATCTAATGATTGCTTGTTATAGTTCCCTATGGGAACTATAAAAAAGTGTAAAATCATTCAATACATTTTTTAAAAAGGAAAATTCACGCCTTTTCCCCAAAATAAAAATAAAAGAACTAAAAAAATAAAAAGTACACATCATGTAAAAATATCTTCCCCATACGGCAAACAGCAAAACAGAAAAAAAAACAAAATGGCCAATTTGCCGGTTTTGGTCACTTCATTTTCTAAAAAAAAAAATTTAAAAGTGATCAAAAAGTCATACACACTCAGAATGGTATAAAGTTCAGATCGCCCAGAAAAAAGAGCCCCCATATAGCTCCATACGCATAAATATCAAAAAGTTATAGGGGTCAAAATATGGAGACCAAAATGCAAGAAAAATATATAAGAAAAAAATATATAACATATAAGATATCGCCAGATTCGTACTGAACTGTAGAATGAAAGTAACTGATCAGTTTTATCACACATGGAACATTGTAAATAAAAAACCTACAAAACTGTAATTTCACCCCATTTGGAATTTTTTTTTCTCGCATCCCACTACATTATATGCAATATTAAATGGTGGCATTGGAAAGTGCAACTTGTCCTGAAAAAAAAAAACCCTCATACAGCTATGTGAACAGAAAAATAAAAAAGTTATGGCTCTGGAAAGGCAGGGAGCACAAAATGAAAACACAAAAATAAAAAACCTCCGGGGCTGATGATCAGCAGAAAAATAAAAATATGGCTTTCAGAAAATGGCAACACAAAAACAAGATTATTTTTCTTTTCAGAAATCCTTTTACTTTGTAAAACTTAACAAAAAATGAAAAAAATAGACATACTAGGTATCGCTGCACCCATAACAACCTGCTCTATAAAGATATCACATGATCCACCACTTAAGGTGAATGCCATAAATAAATAAATACATACTGTGCTTGGTAATCTTGTCCCCAAAAAATAAGCAATATCAAAATGTAATATTGAACGATCAAAAAAATAGCCTAAATTTACCCAAAATAGTACGAATAAAAACATCTACTCTTTTCATAAAAAAGACCCTAAACAAGGGAGATGGAGAAAAAAAAAAACATGATTTCTTTTCAAAAATGCTTTATTATGTAAAACTGAAACAACTAAAAAAAAAAACATATTTGGTATTGCCACATCCGTAACGACCTGCACTATAAAAATAACACATAATTTATCCTGTCAGGTGAACCCTTTAAAAATAAAAAAAAATAAAAACTGCCAGTCTTTTTTTAACAAAAAGTCATTTTTTGTTAAATTGTCTTTAAAAAGCATAAAATTGAGTGATCAAAAATGATATAGACCATGAAATAGTACCAATACAAATATCACATCAACCTGTAATTTCCAAAGCAGACTTAAATTTTGAGATTTTCAACTGTAGGGATGAATTAAGGAGTCTTCTAAAGCTACATGGCAACTTAAAATTATCCCAGTGACATCTGCTCTCTAAAATCCATATGTTGCTCCTTCCCTTCTGCATCCCGTCTTGTACCTATACAGAAATGTACGCCCACATATGGGGTGTTTGTGTAAACTACAGAGTCAGGGTAATAAATATTTAATTTTGTTTGACTGTTTACCATTGCTTTGTTACAGGAAAAATAGATTAAAATGGAAAAATCTACAAAAAAAAGATTGTGGAACAAATAAAGGGTTAATAAAGTTTGTAAAATCAGTTTTGAATAATTTTAATAGTATAATTATTTATTTTTAAAATGGGGTTATTTTTAGGTGATTGCTACTATGTAAGCCCCCCAAAGTGACTTCATAACTGAAATGGTCCTTAAAAAAGCAGTTTTGAAATTTTTCTTAAGAATTTTAAGAATTGCTTCTAAAATTCTAAGCCTTCTAATGTCCTAAAAAATGAAATAGCATTTTCAAAATGATGCCAACATAAAGTAGACATGTGGGAAATGTAACGTTTTAACTTTCTTATGAGGTATCACTACCTATCTTAAAAGCAGAGAAATTCAAATTTTGAAAATTGCAAATTGCAAACTTTGGATTTTTTATGAATAAAGGTGAAACATATTGACTCAAATGTATCACTATCATGAAGTACAGTGTGTACTGAGAAAACAAACTCAGAATTGATTCAATAAGTAAAAACGTTCTAGAATTATTACCACATTCAGGGCCCATTCACACGACCGTGTCAATGGGTCCGCATCTATTCCGCAATATTGCTGAATAGATGCGGCCCCATTTACCTCTATGGGACTGGGTAGCCGCATAAAAAGATAAAACATGTCTGCATGAGCAGACAAGTATAGGCATTTTTAATGGGGCGCCTGGCCGTGTGTTCCGCAGCGCTGCAGAACACACGCTGGGCGGCAGTCGTAGTATTGAGGGTCCGCATTATTGCGGACCCAGCAATAATACGGCCATCTGAATGGGCCCTAAGTGACACATCAGATTTGCAACAAATTGGTCTGGGACTCAATGTAAAAAAGTGGCATGGTACTGAAGGAATTAATATTAATGTCAGATGCCGCTACCAGCAATGAATGTGGCATCTGAGTGGTACAATGACGAGGTGTGGGGATATCGCCGTTCTTTCTCATTGCACCCACTGCTTAGAAAGAAATGTGCTTTGTGACAAAGTAATTCATCACAAAGCCATTTTTAAAAAAAAATTTAGCGAAGCAGCCAAATTGAATTTTACAATACTTCGCTCATCTCTAATGCTGACCTATTGCAGTTGAGTCCCCTGAGCTAAAAGTGATGGCATATGCTGTCGCCGTATCATAGGAAAGCTACCGTTACTTTAAATCAGATATTCTAACAATTAGCAATATAAAGTAAAATGTTTAAAATAATCCCTTTTTAATAATCCCAATTTTATTTTTAAGATAGTGAAAACTGCATAAAGTGTTTAGACACCGAATGGTCAAGCAGTAAACGTGATCAGTGTTTTCCCAAACCTGAAGAATTTCTTGCCTTTGCTGATGGGCTCTCCATAACCCTATCCTTCATTGCCATTCTTCTTTGGGCAACTTCTGTCCTGATATTAAGAATTTTTGTGTCACATAAAGATACACCAATTGTGAAAGCGAATAACAAGAATCTAAGCTTCATCCTTCTCATCTCACTCTCATTGTGCTTTCTGTGTGTATTTTTATTTATTGGTCGTCCTGTCGATGCAACCTGCAAAGTACGCCACATTGCTTTCAGCATCTTCTTCTCCATCTCCGTGTCTTCTGTTTTGGCCAAAACTGTCATGGTCTACCTAACTTTCAAAATATCCAGACCTGGAAGTCAATGGAAAACCTTGATTGGAATGAAAGTATCCAACTCTATAGTTATAATGGCCTCATCCATTGAGGTTTTTATAAGTATTGCTTGGTTATACACATCACCCCCATATCTGGAGGAGGACACACATTATTATCAAAGAAAAGTCATCATCCAGTGCAACGAAGGATCTCAAGTTGGCTTCTTTGCTGTTCTAGGGTATTTATTTTTCCTGGCAGCCGTTAGTTTTATTGTAGCGTACTTGGCTAGAACATTACCTGATCGTTTTAATGAAGCTAAGCACATCACATTCAGTATGCTGGTATTCTGTAGTGTCTGGATCACAATGGTTCCTTCCTATCTAAGCTCCAAAGGAAAAAACATGGTGGCTGTAGAAATTTTCTCCATATTGGCTTCAAGTGCTGGACTTTTAGGGTTTATATATTTTCCGAAATGCTACATTATTTTGTTAAAGCCTAAAATGAATACAAGAAGTCTATTCCACAGAAAGCTACAGATAGGATAAATTTCATATCCAGGCCCTTATTATTTATGTGAACTATTTTGTAATTTTATGTTATAATATATAATATATAATGTTTTATTCATAGTTAAAAACATTTTTGTCTATCCACGTTCATGATTTGTACCTTTACTTTCCATGCTTTTGCTATTTGTTTTTAATTCTGTTTAAGTACAACATTTCAGAAAATTACTGTAAATAGAAATTTGAGTAATTTTGAAATTCATCTAGAGCAAATTTATTTGCTCAGACTCCATCCCTGTGTAAAGACATTTTTTAACCATTTGAATACTGCCGCATGACTTTATATATGCACATTGGGGCAGTAGGCTGTTTACTGTAACCTGATGTCATTAGAGTGGTCTCCAGGCATGTGATCTCAGAAAAAGGCAACTGTAAAGAAAAGCTGGCAGAGGGGCTCAGCTAAGATCTTTGACATGATACTGACACCTGCTGGTTATACATTTATATGCACACATTTTTTCCCATTTTTATTCCACTTTTTTAAAAAATATATACTGGATTTTTCATTCCATAAAATGCACCAGACCATACAATGCACCTAGGATTTATAGGTGGAAAATAATAATAAACAAAAAAATCAGACCCCAATCTTCATCAGACCTCAAATCAGACCCTCAATCTTCATCAGTCTACCAAATAAGACCCCAATCCTTATCAGACCTCAGCTCAGACCCCAAAATCAGACCCACAGTCTTCAACAGACCTCAGATCAAACCTCCAATTTTCATCAGAGCCTCAAATCAGACATCCAATCCTCATCAGACCTCAGATCAGACCCCCACATCAGACCCAATCCTAATCAGACCTCAGACCAGACCCCAATTCATTGCTGCTCTGGGCAACTCCACCACTCTCAAGATCCAGTTGTTTGGCGTTGGCCTTCTGCCATACCTCCCGCTGTCTCAAATTTCATATCCCCAGCATCTTCTGCCTCACTGCTCACTGCTGTCTCCACCAGATGCTTGCTTCTTTCTGTCATTTACACTTCTAGGATTACAAGTTTAAATAGCAGAGTCCTCTCCTACGAGGTTGCCTGAGAACATTAATTGTGAAGGTGTTCCGTTCTAATCTTTTGTCTTTGACCCAGCCTGTTTGACCATTCTCTTTGCCTGCCGCCTGCATCGACTATTGGACATATCTGACCCTGAGCCTGCCTGATCGACTGTACCACGCCACTACCTGATAACGGTTTCTGACCTCTGGCTTGTCTCTGACCACGCTTCAGTATCTGCCTCTGACAATCATCATCATTATCATCTACTTTCTTCACTCCAGTCTTCTCTGCAAAGCCACTTATCACCATTGTGTCTGCTTTTTGACTCAGTTCACACTAACTGCAGTGCTAACCACAACTTAAGCTATTTTAGTGTTACCTGTTGTCTGACCCTGTGAGTCAGCTGTCAACTGTATTTGCTAATCATGTAGGTAGTGGTTCAGTTTGTCTCTTGCTGTGCTCTGTCCTGTCTCCTATGAAAGTGCCAAATAACACCCTAGTGGGTTTTCGGTTGACACAGAGAACCCACACTATCTCTGGTTTGACCAGTGAATCCCATCCACTTGTTCTAACTTCAGTGCGCTCCTCCTGCACTCATCACTCCCTGGTGTTATGCACTGTGCACTACCTCCTGACACTGAACACTGTCAGGACACAGCACAGCAGGAGCCCAACAGAAGACCAGGGAGCAGTGAGTACAGCCAGCACCACTAACAATATTCAGATCACATAAATCAGACAACTGTCTAAAAATGAGTATACCTAAATATTTAAGCAAACTGGTGGTCCAAAAAAAGTATCTTTTGGTAGCTTATGAGAATCATCCTTCCTTTCACAATCCAGGACACAATCCAGGACAAATCTTCATGACGGTGGGGATGAGAACCTTATATAATGTATATATTATGTCCCCTTTGCATCCAGATGAATCTGAACGAACCCACAATAATCTTCAGGATGACTGGTGGCGCTCCCCCCTCAGGATCTCAGCCATCTCATTTGACCTTTTTGAAGAGGGACAGAGTGACTTGGGGACAGGACTCTTTACTGATCTCAGATTGCTCTCAACCCCCCGCCCCTACACACACACACACACCAACTAATGACTATTCCCCCTAAATGCATTTTTAACTGTCATCACAGAAAAGTTGAGGTCATTATTTGTAATCTCATCACTGACGAATCAGAAGCTTTACGCATTTTTCAAGAAGATAAGGCCATAGTTAAAAATCCCTCAGATAAAGGGGGATGTAGTGATCTTAGACAATGAGATTTACATTGATATATGCACATGTATCCTCCACGATAAAGCATGTTAAGCAAAACTGAACTCCAACCCCAACAATAGTTTCAAAAATGAGTTGGCTGAGATCCTCAGTGAGGCTAGGAGACAACAGTTAATTAGTAAATCTGAACATGTCTTCCTTCTACCCAAATGCCTCATACTACCGGCCTTATATAGCCTTCCAAAGGTTCACAAAGATACTAATCCTTATAAAGAAAGGCATACAGTATCGGGGGTGGGCAGTCTTACAAAAAAGATAAGTATCTGTGTTGATAACATACTATGTCCATTTGTAGTCAGCTTACCATCCTACATCAGGGACTCAGTGGACGTGCACATCAGAGAAGCACATCAGAGAAGGGGTGACTATGGGGTTCCAGGGAGTATGTGACCACATGCAATCTCCATCCAAAAAGTCATACTGAGGCTCACCACCATGCTTTACACTGCAATCTTATTACTGAGGCTCACCACCATGCTTTACACTGCAATCTTATTGAAAGACAGACAATCAGGGGTTCACCGCCAGGTTGTCAGGCAGCATTTTTAAGTGGGTCACCATTACCGTGTCCCTGAAAATTGGCGGTGATGGACCTTCGTTGCACCTAGTTGGGTGCTTCCCTAACATGTGATGGGCATGTGCCTCGCCTTTCTTTGTCTAGGTGAGCACAATTGCCATGAGGGTAACCACCAGGCTGCTGCCTGAGAATTTGGGGTAATGGTGGGATTAGGCAGCCTCAGAGGCATTCATGCATGCTGCCCCTGCTGTTTCCTGTCCATTTCAAAGTTTGACTCGAATAACGAGCACCCGAGCATTTTAGTGCTCGCTCATCTCTATTCAGGACCCTTCCTACAGTCACAAACCACTGCTCAGCAGCAACCGGAGCAGTTGCTATGTCCCGATGCCCAAATTTCAAACTTTCGCAGTCTGTGGGTGATGAGAGTGTGGACTTAGTGCAAGTAGTGTGTCAAGAGGTGTCGGATGATGATAATGATGAGGCACGGTTGTCAGACAGTGACATTGTTGTCTGGGAAGTAAGTCCGAGGGGGGAGCAGAGTGAGGAATCGGAAGAAGAGCTGGTGGATGATGAGGTAACTGACCCGAGCTGGGTTGGTTAGCCTAGTCAAGACAGTGCTTCTGAGTGGGAGGTAAGTGCAGCACCAGAACAGGTTGGAAGAGGCAGTGGGGTGGCCAGAGGGAGAAGCAGGGCCAGAGCAAGTAGATCAGCAACTGTTTCACGGAGTGAAGCTCCCGTGCCGAGGCCTAGATGTTCGCAAGTCTGGAGGTTCTTTAAAGAAAGTGAGGATGACCGACGGACTGTGGTGTGCAACCTGTGCCACACCAGGATCAGCAGGGGAGCCACCACTACCAGCCTAACCACTACCAGCATGCGCAGGCATATGAGTGCTAAACATCCGACTCAGTGGAACCAAGGCCGTTCACCTTCTGCGGGTCACACCACTGCTCCTTCCCCTGTATCACATGCTGGCTCTGCGAGTCAACCCTCGCCCAGGACCCTGGCACGAATGCCTCCCGCCCTACAACCACCCCTTCACCTCCACGATCCTCCACACCCTCCACTTATGTGTCCCAGCGCAGCGTTCATCTGTCTTTGCATCAGACATTGGAGCGCAAGCGCAAATACAATTCCACCCAACCACATGCACAAGCCCTAAACGTCCACATCTCCAAACTGCTAAGCCTGGAGATGCTGCGTTATAGACTGGTAGAGGCTGAGGCTTTCCGCAACCTGATGGCGGTGGTTGTCCCTCAGTACTTGGTCCCCAGCCACCACTATTTTTCCTGATGTGCCGTCCCAGCCGTACACCAGCACGTGTCAGAGAACCTGACCAACGCGGTTACTGAGAAGGTCGACCTAACCGCGGACATGTGGGCAAGTGCTGGTGGGCAGGGACACTATATCTCCCTGACGGCACATTGGGTTAACTTGGTGGAGGCTGGGACCGAGTCTGACCCTGGGGCTGCTCATGTACTGCCCACACCGAGGATTGCGGGGCCTACCTTGGTCACGGTTTCTCAGACTTATTATGCCTCTTCCTCCAACCCCTCGTCCTCCTCCTCCTTCTACTCTCAATTACCATCCGTGAGCACGGCACCTTCAGTCGGTAGCTCTAGGTGCAGCAGCACTGCCATGGGTAAGCGCCAACAGGCGGTGCTTAAACTGCTGAGCTTAGGTGACAAGAGGCACACCGCCCAAGAGCTGTTACAGGGCATCACGGTGCAGACCGATCTTTGGATGGCGCTGCTGAACCTCAAACAGCAACGGGCGTAACCTGGTGGTGGCTCTGCAACTCGGCAGACTCACACATGTGCCATGCCTGGCCTACGTGTTCAATCTTGTGGTTCAGCGGTTCCTCAAGACCTTCCCCAATTTGTCTGATTTTCTCACCAAGGTGCAACGCATCTGTGCACATTTCAGCAAGTCAACCACAGATGCTGCCACTCTCAGGGCAGTGCAACGGCGCTTACAACTGACAGCTCACCGACTGTTGTGCGACGTGCCCACGCGATGGAATTCCACAGAGCGATTGCAGAGCGATTGTAGACTGCCAGATGAAACTTCCACGATAACTGGTAGTCAGGTTAGTCAGCTTCCTCAAGTCTACAATGAGGAGTGGACGTGGATGTCTGATATCTGTCAGGTGTTAAGCAACTTTGAGGAGTCAACACAGATGGTCAGTGGCGATGCCGCCATTATCAGCATCACCATCCCGCTGCTTTGTCTGCTGAAAAACTCACTGCTCAGCATGAAGTCAGAGGCTTTGCGCTTGTCACAGGAGATGGAGGAAAAAGATATGTTGCTTGATAGCCAGAGCACCCTCAGGTCTGTTTCTCAGCGCGTATTGGAGGAGGGGGAGGAGGATGAGGAGGAAGAGGATGAGAATATTGGCGAGACTGAAGAGAGTACCAATGCTCATTCCTTCTTATCTGTTGAGCGTGTATGGGCTGAAGAGGAGGAGTTGGAGGAGGAGGAAATGGAGAGTCAGCCTATTGAGGAGAGGGAATTCTTGCATGTTGGGACTCTGGCACACATAGCTGACTTCATGTTAGGCTGCCTTTCCCGTGACCCTCGCGTTAGAAGCATTTTTGCCAACACCGATTACTGGGTGTTCACCCTCCTGGACCCACGGTACAAGCAGAACTTTTCCACTCTCATTCCTGTAGAGGAAAGGAGTATGAGAGTGAATCAATATCAACAGGCCCTGGTGCACAAGCTGAAACTATCCTTCCCATCTGACACCGCTAGCGGCAGAGGACGTAATTCTGTGGGCCAACTAGCGGGGGAGAGGAGGCGAGCAGGCAGCTTGTCAAGCCACTGTCAGGGGAACACTCTCCAAGGCCTTTGTCAGTTTTATGGCACCCCAGCAAGACTATGTCACCTGTCCCCAGTCTAGGCAGAGTAGGGGGGAGCTGTTTAGAAAGATGGTGAGGGAGTACCTAGCTGACCGTACCAAAGTCCTGGGTGATCACTCTGCTCTATACAACTACTGGGTTGCAAAGCTGGATACGTGGCCTAAATTCACCGGAATTCAAATCTCCACCTGGGGAAAGCAGCTCAACATGAAGATTCTTCATGTATGCTCTCCTCCTCCTCCTTCTCTTCGCACACAAACGCTGAGCCAACAGGCAATTTTTTTGAGGGCCAACTGGCGCTCTTAACAAACAATGTTTACGGAGGGCCAACTACAGACACTCCAAAACAATTTTTCAGGAGGGTCAACTTCAGACACTCCAAAACAAATTTTTGGGAGGCTCAGTCTGACCAAGGCATTGGTGGTGTCACCGCCATGCTGTGTCAGGGTAAATTTTTGGGTGGTTCACCGGCTACCTCAAGTAACTTGGTCAATTGGAGGTGTCACCGCCATGCTGTGTCAGGGTAAAATTTTATGTGCTTCATCTGCTACCTCAGTCTAACTTGGTCACTCTGTTGTGACCACCATGCTGTGTCAGGGTAAATTTTTGGGTGGTTCACCGGCTACCTCAAGAAACTTGGTCAATTGGGGGTGTCACCGCCATGCTGTGTCAGGGTCAAATTTTATGTGCTTCACCTGCTACCTCAGTCTAACTTGGTCATTCTGGGTTCACCGCTGTGCCAGGCTTCATGTTTCGGTGGCTCACCTGCTACCTCAGCAAACTTGGTCACTTGTTGGTGTCACCACTAGACTGCTGCTACTGTGCCGCCCACCACATAATTGTTCACTGGACTGTAGTATATATAACTGAGAGAAAAAAAGTACCCTTTAGACTGTGGCTACTGTTCCACACACTACATAATTGTTCACTGGACTGTAGTATATATAACTGAGAGAAAAAACGTACTCTTTAGACTGCGGCTACTGTACAGCACACTACAGAATTGTTCACTGCACTATAGCATATATAACTTATAGAAAAAACGTACTATTTAGACTGCGGCTACAGTGCCGCACAGTACAGAATTGTTCACTGGACTGTAGTATATATAACTGAGAGAAAAAACGTATTTTCTAGACTACGGCTTCTGTGCCGCACACCACATAATTGTTCACTGCACTGTAGTATATATAACTGAGAGAGAAAACATACTCTTTAGACTGCGGCTACTGTACAGCACACTACAGAATTGTTCACTGCACTGTAGTATATATAACTGAGAGAAAAAAACTTACTCTTTAGACTGCAGCTACTGTACAGCACACTACAGAATTGTTCACTGCCCTGTAGTATATATAACTGAGAGAAAAAACATACTCTTTAGACTGCGGCTACTGTATAGCACACTAATGAATTGTTTACTGCACTGTAGTATATATATTTGAGAGAAAAAACTTACTGTTTAGACTGAGGCTACTGTGCCACACACTACATAATTGTTCACAGGACTGTAGTATATATAACTGAGAGAAAAAATGTATTTTCTAGATTGCGCCTACTGTGCCGCAGACCACATATTTGTTTACTGCACTGTAGTATATATAACTGAGAGAAAAAATGTACTCTTTAGACTGCAGCTACTGTACAGCACACTACAGAATTGTTCACTGCACTGTAGTATATATAACTGAGAGAAAAAATGTACTCTTTAGACTGCGGCTACTGTGCCGCACACTACATAATTGTTCACTGCACTGTAGTATATATAACTGAGAGAAAAAAACGTACTCTTTAGACTGCGGCTACTGTGCCACACAGTACATTATTATTCACTGGACTGTAGTATATATAACTGAGAGAAAAAACATACTCTTTAGACTGTGGCTACTGTGACGCACACCACATAATTGTTCACTGCACTGTAGTGTATATAACTGAGAGAAAAAACGTACTCTTTAGACTGCGGCTACTTTAAAGCACACTACATAATTGTTCACTGGACTGTAGTATATATAACTGAGAGAAAAAACATATTTTCTAGACTGCGGCTACTGTGCCGCACACCACATAATTGTTCACTGCACTGTAGTATATATAACTGAGTGAAAAACATACTGTTTAGACTGTGGCTACTGTACAGCACACTACAGAATTGTTCACTGCACTGTAGTATATATAACTGAGAGGAAAAACGTACTCTTTAGACTGTGGCTACTGTGCCACACACTACATAATTGTTTACTGGACTGTAGTATATATAACTGAGAGAAAAAACGCATTTTCTAGACTGCGGCTACTGTGCCGCAGACTACATAATTGTTCACTGCACTGTAGTATATATAACTGAGAGAAAAAATGTACTCTTTAGACTGCGGCTACTGTGCCACACACTACATAATTGTTAACTGGACTGTAGTATATATAACTGAGAGAAAAAACATATTTTCTAGACTGCGGCTACTGTGCCGCACACCACATAATTGTTCACTGCACTGTAGTACATATAACTGAGAGAAAAAACTTACTGTTTAGACTGCGGCTAATGTATAGCACACTACAGAATTGTTCACTGCACTGTAGTATATATATCTAAGAGAAAAAACATACTTTTTAGACTGCGGTACAGTACAGCACACTACAGAATTGTTCACTGTACTGTAGTATATATAACTGAGAAAAAAAAACGTATTGCCTAGACTGCACTACAGATCCCAGCAAGCCAAGGTACAGCAGCAGCAAAAATGAGTACTGAGAGGACTTTGGGCAATTTGTTTGGGGCCTGTGTGGACCACGTGCTGTCCCCTTTCTGCCACCATTTGCTGTGCACGGTGTGCAGCCAAGATGGCGGTAGTTGCACTACAAGTCCCAGCCAGCAGCCAGGAGGAGACCAAAAAAAAGGTGCTTGTAGCCTTTAGAAGGGCTGTTGGGTTCTTTGAGGATGATTCCTGTCTAACCAAAATCTAAATTGAGGCCCTAACACTCTCCCTGACAGACAGCAGCTCTATCCCTAATCTCATCCAGGCGGCGTCTGAGGCGAGCAGCGCGGGACCAGATTCTTATATTCCCAGGTCATCTGATCTGGCCAGCCAATCCCTACTATCGACTTGTAGGGGTTTCACGTGATGCTAGGAGGTACCAAAGACTCTCCTGCATGTTGATTGGCTGAGAAAAAGGCACCTAACATGCAGGAAGAGGAAGATGCCATTTCCTCGAGTATCGTGATATGCTGGTCCGAGTATCGAGCACGTACGAATACCCTAATGCTCGAACGAGCACCAAACTCGGACGAGCATGTTCACTCATCTCTAGTTGACATACCTGTCATTAGTACCGGGGTCCTATAAGGTTAGATAGGACTCTAGGTATTCCAGTGTATGAACTCATCTACCACTGGAGTCTGTTCATACTGGTATTTAGTTAGGACCTGAGCTATGGTTTCTTTAGGAGGTGTCCATCTTTTCCTAGTTTCCAGGCCTCATCTCCTTACCACTTCCGTCTTATGTTAGGTGTGGTGTTTCCCTCCCATATGTGACATTATAAACCGCCAAAACTGTCATTTTTTGTTTGTTTAAGTGCAACTATGTATTCAATTGCTGCACTGGTAGTACCGCTGTAAGGGCTGTCTTTGAAGTAGCTGATCTCCGCACAACCTTCTCGCAGATTCAGAGACCACAGGCGGTTTGTCCTGGTAGTGGTGGTGATAACCAGGCTTGTCTTGAGCCAAAGTTTAGCCTCCCGGATAGATTCTCTGGGGGACGTAATAATTTCATTTTGTTTAGGGAGGCGTGCAAACTGTATTTCAGGTTACGTCCACACTCACCGGAAAATGAGAAATGAGTCGATGTGGTTATTTCATTCCTGAAGGGGGATGCCCAATTATGGCATACCTCTGAAGTGTTCCTCTTTTGGAGGGACAGTCCTGCTTTTTGACCCAAGTCCCTCTGTCCCTCTTTTATCCTTAAATGTCCCTCTTTTTGACCTGGAGGATTAATGCATAAATGTGTATTAATAAATTTACTAAATTGCTCCTTACTACAGTGTCTGTATTGTTTCTACCTATAAATTAGACCAGAACTTTATTATTTGGTGCAATTTGGACCTTAAAATAACTATAATCTGATGATTTATGTGCTAATATTTATATGGAAGGAAAAAATTGCCGCAGGGGCTCAAGTAATTACGCTTTGGGCGGAGTTAGAGGTGTAGCCTAGCATGAGAAAAACTGCATTGATGCGCACCGCACACATTGTCCATCTTAGCAATTTTCAAAACTTGGGAGGTATGTTATAGGCTTTTTTCTGCCAACTGAATTGCGGTCTCTTCGGTTGATGGATTAATTTTTCGAAGCTTTGACGATCTAGGGCGATCCGAATCGAACCTCCCTGGCAGAAACCAAGCTGCGTGGCCTTCGTCAGGGGAATCGTTCTGCTGAGATCTATTGCTTTGAGTTTAGGAGGTGTGCTATGGATACTGAGTCGAATGATCTGGCTCTCCGTAGTCAGTTTTGTCAGGCGTTATCTGGGAGGCTGAAGGAAGCTTTGGCCTTTCATCAAACTCCGGTGTCTCTGTACGCTGCTATGTCTCTTGCCATATGCATTGATAAAGAGAGAGTGAGAGATCTAGGGGCTCCTACTCTCAGGACATACTATCATATGATGTATCATCTGCCTCTGTCACTTTGGGTGAAGATACTTCTGAGTTTAAATCTGGGGATGAACTCATACAGTTAAGGGGAGCTACTACTGGATCCGCTTCTAAACATACTGGTCGTAAGAAAGGAGTGTATTTTTTCTGCGGTCAGGAGGGACATTTATAGAAGTATGTCCATACATTCAGCATAAAAAAGGGGACATTTAATTCCCATGTGACTCTTGGATTGGTGAGAGGGGAGCCAGAAAATGAGCATTTGTCTTTGACTGGTAGTACCCGATTTTTTCTGACTGCTCAGGTGGCGCTAGAGTAAAAACTATGGGGATTGAGGTGTTTTTCGACAGCGGGACAGGGGTGAACGTGATAGATGTTTATTTTTTCCTTATGCATGGGTTTTCACCAAGTGCATTGGAGAAAAAATTTAAATATTGGAAATATTTCCAAAAATGGAAATATGGAAATATGATTCTGCACCTCTAGCTTAGAAGTGTTTATTGCAAGTGGTGCATGATATCAGATTAAGAGTGGGTGACTTTCATCAGGAATTGATCTTGTGTTTTGTGTTGGATGGTCTTCCTGACCCAGTGGTTCTGGGTTTGCCATGGTTGAGCAAGCACAATCCAACCATTGATTGGCAAACTAGACAAATTATGGATCGGGGTGATTATTGTGTTGACAGTTGTCTTAATTAGAGATGAGCGAGTAGTGTTCGATCGAGCTGGTATTCGATCGAATACTACGATATTCGGCGTACTCGATTTTGTTCGAGTATAACGGCGATGGCGCACTTAGAATTCGTTTCCCCTCCCACCTTCCCTGGCGCTCTTTTTCCACCAATCACCATGCAGGGGGGGTATGACAGGCACGCTGAGCACGCTGGCAGCGCGAAAACAGCGTCTACATGCATTGGCTGGAAAAACCATGTGACCTCGAATATTAAAAACTCAGTTCTTCCTGCTCGTACGCATATGCTGCGTGAACTTAGTCAGGGACAGAGGCTGGAGAAGGGAGAGACAGATTTTAGCTGTTGGACAGGCAGGAGCGTGATTAAAAGCCCTTATCAGGGCTACTACAGTGGACTTCAGTGATAGCTTACTACAATATAGACTTTACAGAGAACGGCTGCTGTATTCAGGGATAGCTGCTGGAGTAGGGACAGAGAGAGGCATTAGTGGTGTATTAGGTGCTCTGCTACATACCAAACTATATTTGGCACTACTGCTGTGTACCTTGAAAAATACAATATATAGGCTTATAACTGGCAACTGTACTGTGCGTTCTCTTGCAAAGTAATTTCTCATAACTGGTGTTCATACACACCGTCTGATCACTTAATACACTGCTGTGTACCTTGAAAAATACAATATATAGGCCTTAACTGGCAACTGTACTGTGCGTTCTCTTGCAAAGTAATTTCTCATAACTGGTGTTCATACACACCGTCTGATCACTTAATACACGGCTGTGTACCTTGAAAAATACAATATATAGGCCTTATAACTGGCAACTGTACTGTGCGTTCTCTTGCAAAGTAATTTCTCATAACTGGTGTTCATACACACCGTCTGATCACTTAATAAAAGGCCTGTGTACCTTGAAAAATACAATATATAGGCCTTATAACTGGCAACTGTACTGTGCGTTCTCTTGCAAAGTAATTTCTCATAACTGGTGTTCATACACACCGTCTGATCACTTAATACACTGCTGTGTACCTTGAAAAATACAATATATAGGCCTTAACTGGCAACTGTACTGTGCGTTCTCTTGCAAAGTAATTTCTCATAACTGGTGTTCATACACACCGTCTGATCACTTAATACACTGCTGTGTACCTTGAAAAATACAATATATAGGCCTTAACTGGCAACTGTACTGTGCGTTCTCTTGCAAAGTAATTTCTCATAACTGGTGTTCATACACACCGTCTGATCACTTAATACACGGCTGTGTACCTTGAAAAATACAATATATAGGCCTTATAACTGGCAACTGTACTGTGCGTTCTCTTGCAAAGTAATTTCTCATAACTGGTGTTCATACACACCGTCTGATCACTTAATTACACTGCTGTGTACCTTGAAAAATACAATATATAGGCCTTCACTGGCAACTGTACTGTGCGTTCTCTTGCAAAGTAATTTCTCATAACTGGTGTTCAATACACACCGTCTGATCACTTAATACACTGCTGTGTACCTTGAAAAAATACAATATATAGGCCTTAACTGGCAACTGTACTGTGCGTTCTCCTTGCAAAGTAATTTCTCATAACTGGTGTTCATACACACCGTCTGATCACTTAATACACTGCTGTGTACCTTGAAAAATACAATATATAGGCCCTTAACTGGCAACTGTACTGTGCGTTCTCTTGCAAAGTAATT